>CAKNWU010201207.1:0-13264 GCA_932072015.1 Andricus quercustozae | reverse complement strand
TAAAATGTTAATGTGCTGCTCAGGAATATCACTCGCAAACCAACTATAACAAATTTACAAAAAAAAGAACCTTAAACTTAAATATTGCACAAACAGCGAATTTTTTAATGTCATTCGTTTATAACAATCACATTTATCATAAAACGTAAATTTACTGCTCCGAAATATCACTGGCAAACTAAAAGAAACTAATTTCCAAAAAAAGCACCACAAACTTTAAAGAATTGCTTAAACTCTGCAGTTAGTCGGTCAACCTTCAATTTTGCCGATCGGTCACTAGCCTATATGGCATATGCCCTTTTACTCGCTAAAGGTGTTCGCACATAAAATTCCGCATGTTAGCGCTACGTCAGCGGAACATAAGCCCCGTGACTGCAACAGCACGAATGGTTGCACCTGATTGGGCAGCGCTATGTGTATGCGCACGGACGGCTCGTACGTGAGCTGTTTCCAGAACACGGCAGCGGTATTTCATGTGCGAACACCTTAAGAGCTCTCATGGAGCCAAGGGAGAAGTAGGAGTAGCATTCGGTTTTATTGAAGGTTCTGTGCACATCTTACAAGAGCGCCTTTTCTTTAATATAAGGCTCTCTCGCATTGCGACGTTTACACCTGAGAGGGTTGCGCGTGATGCATTGCAAGAGCTTGCAGTTCGAAACTTATTGTCCTGGAGACTTATTGCATCAAACAAGCTCACTCCTTACCCCTGCCGGTAAGACAGTTTACACATTGGATATAAAACTTGCAATAAACGCTAAGAAAGAAGAAAATGGTACTATTTTTGGGTAAAGAAATATTGAGCTCGTTTCTTGCAGGTCTGACTTGCGATTGTACAAAGTTTCTACATACATCAATTCGCCAAAAAAATACATGTTCAAATACCTAAATTTGAAAAATCTACAATTACAATACTTCTAAATGTATCAAGTCGCCGAAAAAATAACTTCATAATATTCCAAATATCAGGGATCACAGCGCAAAAGGAGCTCAAAAAATGGTAAATAGGACAATTTTCTCGCGAAAAAGGGGAAAGATTAAACATTTATTTTTACATGTCGAAAAGAACAAACAACCCTTTTATAAGAAATGTTATATTTTTAAGTCCGAAAAAATAAAATAAAATTTGTTAAATACACAATTTTAATATGTTTATCATCGTTCTCATAAATATTTCTTTCCAAGATTTGTCATTTCTTCCTAACTATAATTAATATTGTCAATGTAAATTTAAAACTATACTCTTCAGTAGAGCGAAGTTAAAATGCTAAAATTAATCGAATCGTTTGAGCTGCGAGGGATAGCAATTTGTGGGTCGACATCCAAAACAAGTGAAGAAACAAAATTTCGTAATTGGTTAATATCTTCTGTTCTCTTTTAAATTTACAATTTAAAATTTTTTAAATTCAAAAATAAATGTTATCTTATTTAGATTTTTTTTGAAAATGTACAAAAACATGTTTTTTGGATTGATTCGAACCTGAAATTTCTTCAGCTTAGACCAAAGAAACATGTTATTATGTTTTATTCATGGGACGAATTTTTTTCTTGGTGTTTATAACGTTCCAAAATCACATAAAAACAAAATGAAATCGCAAAAATCCTAAATCACGACATAAGTTTTTTCCGAATAAGCAAAATGATGAAATGTTTCTTTGGTTCAAGCTGATTACATTTCGGGTTCGACATATTCAACTTTTTTTTAAATGTGTGCATATGAATCAATAAAAAAACATCCTTTTATAACAAATTCGTCATAATTTTTGAACCAATCGAAAAATTCATAAATAATTTATTTAAGTGCTATCATTGCTTTAATTATTATTTAATAATGGGTCCGCTTACTAATTTTAGAGAATTTTCCGCGTAATTCAAATATTGTATGTTCAAATATCGTATATTTAAAGAGAAAAGGGGAAACAGGGGAAGTTTTTTTTTGCGAATAGGGGAATTTCAATAAAAAAGGGGTAACTAAGAAAAAAGGGGAAGACTGTGCACCCTGAAATATGCTAATATTCCAAAATTGGGTTCTTTGCTAATTTACTTAGAAATTATAGGTTTATCAATTGGCCAACAAATAAATTCCAGAATTGGATTCTTTGAAAATTTATTTTAAAATTCTAAATGTATTAAGTGAAGAAAGAATTCAAATTAAAAATGACCATTTTCACCAAATTTAAAATTATAATATTCCTCCAAAAATGGATTCTTTGAAAATTATTGATAAATTCTCAATTTATTAAGTAGCCAAATCCATAAAGGTCAAAATACCCACTTTTCCAAATTTGAAATCGTCATATTCCAAAAATGGATTCTTCGAAAATTTATTTATAAATTCTAAATTTATCAAGTAGCCAAATAAATAAATTTTAAATTATCCCATATACCAAATTCAAAATCGTAATATTTGAAAATTGGGTTCATTGCGAATTTATTTCGAAATAATAGATTTATCAATTGAAAAAAATTATAAATTCCAACTTTATTAAATTTGAACTTCTAATGCATATTCCAAAAATTGGATTATTTGCCAATTTACTAAACAATTCTAAATTTATCAAGTGCAGAAATAAACAAGTTTAAAAACTACCCTTTTTACCAAACTAGAATATTGTGAGCGCTACGCGCGCACTAATTACCCTTTCTTTAGGAACAAATTCGGTTAATTTTCAAACATTTTGTTAAAGATTTGACAGGAAATTTAACATGATTTGAGAACGTTGCATATGATTTAGGGAAGTTTCTTTATTATAGCGAGAAAATTCCAGTAAGTTCAATATGAATGACACCATTTCTTTCATTTACTTATAATTCTTTCAAATTAGCAGATTATTATTCTCGTTAACAAAATGTAACTCGCCGCTTCTGTAATAATCCGACATCGTACTTTTAATATATTTTTTAAGATTTAAAAAACATAAACAATATTTTTTAAGGTATTTTCGGACGAACTATTCATCAAGGTAGAACTAAATTCGACTACATGATTGAATCTGGTTCAAATTTTCTATAAGATTCCATTTTCCATTTTATATGGACATGTTTTTCACATTAATGTATTAATAAGAAAAATTCAAGATCTATAATTTAACATTTTTTTGATCAAGACAGACGCATACAATAGTAAGTTAATTTATATTTGATATGGGGACAAGTAACTTTATTTGAAAATAAGTCAAAATGTTATTTTTACTGGAAACGAAAAATGACCATTTTTCTATATTTTTATTGCATTATTTACATTTCAATAATAATTTTGAATACCAAAACTTACCACAAACTGTTAGTTTTGTCTAGTGTTAATAAAAAATTGAGCTTCTCTTCACATCTTGATCCTGTAATATGATAAATTTCACTTGAAAACTTTGCACTTGATAGGTTTTCCATATTTTTTCGAAATGAATACCGCTTAGAAAGAAAAACGGAAATTCTCGAATTAACCGGGTATATTGAAATCAGTTCTTGTTTAAATCGTTCTGTTAATTTTATGTTGGTCCGCAATTTTTTTCCTAATATAACAATTTGATTAAATGTTGAAGATTTTTGCTATTCGTGAATAGCGACTTAAAAACGTTTTTTGGTTGAAAATTCAAATATTTAATTGAGAGTGAAACTACTTTATTAGAAATTCATTTTTTTGGTTAAGCATTCATCATTTTAGTTGAAAACCTTTTTTTCAATTAAAAATTTAACTATTTTGTTTAAATTTTTTTGTTAGTATAAATTAATTTTTTAACTGAAAATTTAACTATTCCAATTCAGTTAAAAATTTATCTTCTTTAATTGAAAATTCACTTATTTAGTTCAAAATTTCTGTATTTTGTTAAAACCTTGTCTTTTGTGGTAGAATATTAATCTTCTTAGGGACTAATTTATTTCTTTGGTTGAAAATTTAACTATTATTTGACTATATAGTATGAAGAAGAGAGTGGTGGCCAGAGTTATGGAAAGAAGGTGCAGTGGTAACCACCGCACCGTGAAGAAAGGCAAAGGGGAGGAGGTTAAAGATTATAAGGGAGTGATGCTAATGCCAACATTGTATAAGGTATATGAAACAGTTTTGTCAGAGAGATTGAAGGAAGATGTTGAGGGAAAAAAATAGAGCCATTGAATCAGAAAGGGTTTAGAAAAGGAATGAGGGTGCTGGGATCTGAATTATCTGATAAACTGAAGGATTAAAAGGGAGAAAGGGTCAATGATAGCTATGTTCGTGGACTCAAAGGCGGCGTTTGACTCCTTGGACTGAGTCGAGATAGAAACATTTGTAGTAAGAAAGGGGATGCGAGAGGGCTTAATAAAGAGAGTATCGGAATCTTTTAACGAGAAAAAAAGCTGGGTTAAGGCTGGAGACCAAGTAGGAGATAGTTTCTGGACCCCTGGATATATGGTGAGAGAATGAGCGCAAAGGGATAAATTAAATACTAGAGCAGGAAAAAGGACATGACGGTTTGAGACGAAGCTAAGGGAGGGAAAGATAGAACTAAAAAGATGGGAAGAAGGAAGGAGTTCTTTAGTGCAGAACAACAAATTTATCAATTCGCAGAACAATACATTTATCAACTCGCAATACAAGAAACAATTTTCTAAACATTTTCCAATTCAAATATTTAGAGATTTTGAATAAATTCGATATTCTAAAATCTTGACACTGTTGAGTTTTCATATTTATTCATACGCTATTTTATAAGTATATTTTTATGTTAGTATACGAAGAATTTCAAATTTGGTAAAAACGGTAATTTTTTAATTTATTGATTTGTCCACCTGATACATTTAGAATTTCGAAATAAATTTGCAAAAATCCAATTTTTGGAATATTTATTAGAAGTTCAAAATTACTGAGTTTGGTAAAGCAGGAATTTTTTTTCAATTGATAAATCCATTATTACGAAATAAATTTGCAATAAATCAAATTTTAAAACATTAGGATATTTGGAATAGTATGAAGTTATTTCTTTGGCCACTTGATAAATTTAGAAGTATTGTAATTTTAGATTTTCGAATTTGGTAAATTTAGTTATTTTAACATGATTTTTTTGCGAATTGATTTATGTAGAAACTTTGTACATTCGCAAGTCAGAATTTATAAATAAATTTTCAAAGAATCCATTTTTGGAATATTACGATTTCAAAATTGGTAAAGTAGGTATTTTCATATTTATTGATTTAGCTACTTGATAAATTTAGAATTTATAAATAATTTTCGAAGAATCTATATTTGGAAGAATATAATAATTACAAATTTGGTAAAAACGGTAATTTTTTAATTTATTCATTGGTCTACTTGATAAATTTACAATTTCGAAATAAAGGCCTTAGCCGGGTAAGCATGGGTGAACTGCCACCGCTTGTTTTTTGTTTATATTTTGAGGATAAGTTCCTATAATTATAGAACTAATTTGCCCCGTGGGCCAACTTGAACAAAATTTACAAAAGTTATGAACAAATGTTGAAAAATAAAACAATTAGAATTTTTCAAAATTGGCTGAAACGATTTTGATGTCCTAAATACATGTTTTATAAGGTATTAAGACAACTATGACAAAATAACAATCATTTCCTTCTACAAGAAGGGGTTAAACAAATTATTGTAAATTTGTAACCATTTTTTTTTTGTAATCATTTTTTCCCTATAATACACTTATGTTCAAGGTAACAGCACATATTTTTTGGGACAAGATCTAAGGATTACTTCATGGTTAAAAAAATATATGGTCCCCAATATGCATGTAATTCAATGAGAATGGGGGCCAACTTCATTTTTAGCTCATGAATCAATCAAGTAAGTACGATGTGAACAATACACCTCACTTATTTACGGTGCAATACACACACTGTTTGGTCTGTAATCAATGAAACACCTATATAATTTCCGGAAAATTGCAAATTGATAGACCCATTCTCATTTATCATTTCGACCAAGTACGGGCTTACGCTTTAACGCTGGTATTAGTACGGTAAACCCCTTGGACTGCAGTACGTATTTCGCATCTCGAAAGCCACGATCAAGGGTGAATTTGTCGTCTCCATTAATTAATTGACGAAAATCATGCAGATCTTCAAGAAGCTTTTTTTATAGTTACAGCGTCATTCTTGTTTAATATGTGCCACAGTGGTGGTGGCATATCATATGGGGGTTTTTGGCATACAGAGGTTATAGAAACGGACCAGCTCTGTGCCTGTTTTCTTTCTTGAATATAAGCGTGCAGACGGGCCATAGACAGCTGCTGTTTTCGCCCTCCATGGGCCGAGCTTCCGTGGCGAAGCGCGTGTTCTCCACAGGTACCTCCCCCCTCCCCCATTAATTAATTAAAAGCCATGATTTCGGCGAGGGAAACCCGGGTCCTCGGAAGTCCGGGCCCTTTTAGTTGGCGGAGAAACCAAGAGGGAAGGCGAGAAGGATTCAGGAGAGAATTCATCTGCTAAGAAAAGAACATCACCAGAGCTGCTGATGACGACGTGTTCCGGGATGTCGACGGAGGTGACAGGCCGAGCCGCGGATTGGCACCACTTTCCCGGGGTAGGATAAAGAGGTCCCTCCTGGGTGGTAGGTACCAGGAAGTTAAAAGGGTCGCCGAAGGTCGAAGAAGAGAATGTGAGAGAACCCGGAATTGCAGGGCTTCGTAACTGCGGCCATGATGCGAGAACACCCCTAAGAACGATGAGGGGTGGTAGAGTCGTGCACACTCGAGAAATCGAGGGTGGCGGAAGCAAGGTTGACAGCAGGGGTGGGTGACTTCCATCGCGGGTGATGGAAGGCCCCGCGAAGCGGGAGCGACGAGTAAGAGAGGTAATTCCTCGGCTGTAGAGAAAGAATCCCGGAGATCTTAGGGAGTCGTAGGGTCCAAGAAGCGGAAGCCTCCCTGGGTCGTTTTCGAGAACGCGGGTCTGAAGTACCCGGAGGTCCCTGTGTCACCTCGAGGAACACCAACTCGAAAGGCGGAGGGGTGCTAATGCCTCCGGTGCTGGCTCGGGGACGGCCTGAAGAGCCTCGGCAGCACGCTCGTGCTGACGGAGGCGGGCCTCCGGGCAGAAGCAAGGGCGTTTTCGACCTTCTTTCGGCGTAAAGTTGGTTGTTATGCAAAAAAATGAAAAATGCATTACTGGTTGGTCGAAGCGGGTCCCGACGTACGGGGCTGGACCTAGAGGGTTTGGCCGCCAAACTCTGGAAATGCGTAATATTATTATTTTAAAATTGATTTCGTATAGTGTAGAGAAGGCAGCGATAAAGGACAACACTTGGTTACTTGGTAAATACTGCGAATATTTATTCTTGAGAGAGAGAGCAGAGCAAATGCTGCTTCTCCCAACGACAGCTGACTCGCTACTGATTGTCGTTGCGCTACACTCCGCTCTGAACGGCTGCAGGTTCGAGCTCTCTCGGCAGGAAGGAGAGTGAGCCTTGCAGCCTTCCTATTGGCTGGCTCTCTGAATCTGGAATCGCAAAGAACGTGATGGGGAAGCTACCACTTTCCCACGCACCAAACTCCGTGCTTTAAGTGCTCCAATCCGGGCGAAAATCTAAAATAATATTTAAAATTCTATACCTAAAATTAAATAATCTAAATTAATTTAAAAAATATAAAATAATTTATTAGTTAACCTGAAAAGAAAAGGCGCAATTATACGATCGTAAAATGTGTAATAATTAACCCAGTGAAGAAACAATGATTATTATCTATTTGAAAAGAGAAGTCATCCACTAAAAGGAAGAAACAGTATCTTTCCTCTTTATTAATATTATGGTACTGCCACCTTCTCCTATTGGCGGGCCTTTCTAGATTTAGGGATCTCTTTACGTTTATTAACAAATACATTCTTTTTTTATTTTACTATTGCTTTAATAAAATAAGCGAAGCGTTATCCAAACATTATTTTCCGAAAAAGTTTCCGCCGCACATTGGGTTATTTTGCAAAATTTACTTTCAAAACCTAATATCTCTTGAACGAGTTGACCAAAATGCATATTCTTTGAACAAGGTAAAAACTCATTAAATGCACAATGAGGAAAAATAATAGAAATAAGATCTTCTAAATTTCCGGCCTGGAAAATGCGGGAGAAGGCCTTCTTTTTTTTTACAAAATTCAGAAAATTGTACTGGAACTGGAAAAAAAAAGTTTGTTTTAGTGCAAGATACCATATTCAATGCTGAATTCGAATCTTCCAGGAAAAATAGCGTGGCACGTTAAATTTTTGAGAGAAATCCGTTTAAAGTTAAAAATATAATATGGAGAAACACAAATCGCAAACATCATGGTAACTTTACAAAATTGTTCATATTTACGTTTTCAAAGTCACTGAATCCAAATCTTACGTCAGATATTTAAAATAAAGATCGGTGAAACAACAAGCGAAAAAATTCTACAAACTTCACGCTTTTGAGGTCGCTGAATCTAAATCTGACGCCACATGCCATGTCAAGTCATATATCTATTTAATATAACGTTTCAGTAACTACAATTTTATGTATGCTATAATTATTAAAACTTTCAAAAATATATTCATGTTCAAGCTGTAATTGTTTTTCTCTAGAAAGTAAAATATGCACAAAAAATTTCAGGGCGAATTTACCAGATACCATAATGTTCCTGATTTGTGGATCTGCAATATGGTAAAAAAGGGATTTACATACCGCAAGGTAACCGTTGTTGTCGAGCACATTTAATAAAAGGTCGGTCCTTTGACCAAGAATTATATCGTTCACGTGTATATTTGAATTTCACAAAAGTAAAAGATTCAGAGCTATTGGAATTACTTG
Source organism: Andricus quercustozae (assembly GCA_932072015.1). Classification (NCBI taxonomy): domain Eukaryota; kingdom Metazoa; phylum Arthropoda; class Insecta; order Hymenoptera; family Cynipidae; genus Andricus; species Andricus quercustozae. The sequence continues at coordinate 4,508 of CAKNWU010201207.1, read as the reverse complement.
AAAGTTTAATCATTGAATATGACACCTACATTCTTGACAAATTTGGAAACTTTTCTTTATCTTAAGAAAAAATGCATCTTTTCAAAGATTTGACTCGGGAAAATATTATCGAATTGGGTGAAATGATAACGTGAATTCGAAACACTAAGACTGGCGATGTAAGGCAAGCAAGATCAGGCAACTCCAACAAGATGGTTACTGCAATTCTGCAATTAGAACGAGAGCAGCATATTTCAGACTATTTTACATCTATCATGGATTCTTTTGAAAAAGATGTTTTACCCCGACGATTTGAATTAAGTGCTATCTCTAGACGTAACCTGATTGATTTTCACACTACTGATGTCTCTAAAATTTTATTCAATTCTGATGATGACCTAATGTTATTTGAGGCGGTACAAATGCTCGCCATCAGAATAGCCGTAATAATGAGTACCAGCGAAAATCTTACTCGGGCCAAAAAAAGGTTCCCTTATGCAAGCCTTATACTATCTGTAAAACAACCCGACGAGTATTAGACATGGCCGGACCATTTCATGAGAACCTGAATACCGCTGAAATTATAAAAAAATCTGATTGAAGATCCGAATGGTTTGTGTCAATTAGGAACGAAGACGACCAGTTCACCCTTGATCGTGGTTGTCGCGATGCGGAAGACGTACTTGAGTCCAACGGCTTTACCGTGCTGATACCAGCGTTAAAGGATAATCGAAAATCGTTGACATTTAAAGAATAAAATCAGTCCCGTTTCGTCACAAAAATTCGGTGGGAACTGGAGCCTGTCCATGGAATAATTAATAAAAAATATCGATTACTAGACCATGTAATTGATAATAAACGACTTCCGAATGTTGGGCTATATTTTAAAATTGCAGCATTTCTGCACAAACAATTTGGAAAGGCGTTACCATCAGATGCACAGCTTTTAGAAAAAATGAGAATGTAACATCAATTTAATGTTGGTTTATTGTCACACGATAATTTCCAGATGAGATAGTAAATCTAGTTTTCCAAAGAGGCATTAATCTCTCTATGCATCTCACTATGTGTGGATGCACCTTCAAGCTTTCTAAAAGACAGATGATAAGTCTATGAGAGGTTGAATCAAAAGCTTTCCGGTAGTCAATGCAGGCCATTGACAGGATGCGCCGATGAGCTGCAGCGTCTTTGCAGACACACCTGTCAATTACCAGGTTCTCTCGACAGCCTGCTACACCTTTTTTGGAGCCACGTTGTTCGTACATCTCACGCCACACAGGCTCAATTCGCCGAACAATCCTGTTTTTTAGGACAGTTGTAAACATCTTATACAGTGTGTTCAAACAAGTTATTGGCCTGTAATTCGTTGGGTTGGACAAGTTGCCTTTTTTCGGTAGGAGTATAGTGCGTCCGAACACCAGCCACAGCGGAATGGGCGTCTCTGACTTTAAATATGCGGGCCAAATGTTGGTGTGTAGAAGTAAACTTCTTCCACCAGAAGTTCTTGATACAATCTGGTCCAGCACCGGAAAAGTTCTTCGTTCCTCTAAGTGTTTTTTTCACCTCTTCTGCAGTGATTGATGGACATTACTCCTCAGATTTTATGAGTTTGTCGCAAAATTCCTTGAAGCGGATGAGATTGTCAGTATCTTCTTTCAACTTTAGTATTTTTGGGATCTTATATACCTCTCTCCAAAAAGTCTCTACCTCGTTGGGCTTGGGTGGATTTATGACAGAAACAGGGTGATCACTGAAGAGGCGAGAAACTTTTGATTTTCCCTGATCCATCTCTCCCTCTTCTGTATTCTCCTCCTTGCGTCAGATAACAGCCGTATTTTGTCAACAATATGCTGCTTGATTGTCAGCAGCTTTGACTTATTCAGTGTGTGATTCAAGGTCCTTAGTTCTTGGGCGAACTTTCGAACCCTTTCCATGAACGCTCTACAAGATGTCGTGTAGTCAATCACACATTCAACATGGGACGCATTCTGTCTTGCCCATCCAATCTTCTTGTTCAGTTCATGCAAGCGTCTTTTGGTCGGAATCTTGTGAGATTTCTCCACGAAGGGAGGCATCCATTTCAGCCAGTTGCTGAGGCTTAGTAGGAACTTGCATGTTAATGTTCCTTCTTGTCCTGAAATCGTGATCATATCTCAGAAAGTGCCTGCTTTCCGCGGTTGGTCTTAATAAACCTTCCTCATCTTCGGCTAAAGCTTGTTTAAGAAGGGATTGAGGAAGCACTCGGCGACTGAAGCTCTGGGTGTTTCTGGCACCACAGAGGGTGCATACGCGCCATAAAGCCTCGGTGAACAGGGATAATGCTGACATCGTAGCAGTCTAGAACGTCATCCTTGAGTTGATTCGTCCACTCAATGTTTGCGTTTTGCCGGTTCGTTGTCGTGTTTCCATCTAAATTATTTTCAGCACCCCGAACTCTAGGATGATGGGCATTGTTTGCTGACCCATTGTCGGGTGCTCTGCGCGTTCGATCGTATTGAACCGCATGTATAACTTTTTGATGTTTTGTTGGTGTCATTGTTGTTTCCACGAGCAGCTAGGGAAAGGGTTCGTTCATCCTTCTAGAGCCCCGCGTGCAAGGATAAGGCTGCATACTCTAAGAGGTCGCCCGGTATCCCAGAGTCACCGTTTAAGACACCACACCCAGGTGCCATTCATCTGTTGGCACATTTGTTACGCCTCCGCTCAGGGGTTATTCCTTCGGAACCATCCCTGGATAATTGTCTGCGACTGCTTATTAATTATTGTAACCATATTCAGCATAAGCCCTTGGTACAGGGGCCTTCTATCCGCAACCCGAGTAAAATATTTTTCAAAAAGGTCAAGGTCATTCTTGAAGTAACTTTTAACAAGGAATCCATGGGTGACCTTGAATTTGAACGTCAGCTTGACCTTCAAGGTTATTTCAAGGTCAACTTTGCTTTTTTACGGGGGAACCCCTATTTTTGACAACGACAATGGAAAGACCGGGAAATTTTACGTCCAAACATAAACTCAGGTCATAGGTCAAGGATGACCTTGAATTTCAGCTGAAGGTTATTTACCGAGGAATTGGGCGGGTCCAATCTGTACTGCTGCGGCTAGGGTGTTTAAGAAAAACGTCGATGTCATTCTTGGAGTAACTTTGTACAAAGAATCCATTGTGACCTTGAATTTTACCTTGAGCTTGACCTTCAAGGTCATTGGCAGGTAAATTTTTTTACATTTAGCGTTACCCAGGAACAACGACGTGGACGTAGCAAAATCTGTTAACTTTTGGGGTGCTTGATTTACGTGAGTCTCCTTGCCTCTCACGGTCGGGGTGCTTGATTTACGTGAGTCCCCTTGCCTCTCACGAACAGGGTGCTTGATTTACGTGAGTCCCCTCACATCCTACGATCGGGGTGCTAGATTTAAGTGCGTCCCCTCGCCTCTCACATTTGATTATTAGCATTAATCAGCACAACATCTTATTTTAAGTGCTCGAATTGTTCTCCATTCACCTCTTGACAGTAAGCTAATCGATGATAAAAAGCATCAATAGCATTTTAGATCATTTCAATGGAAATGAGAGCTGATTCATCTATGATCCTTTGCCGTCATTCATCTAAATTTTGGGGTTTTGTTTTGAACACCCGATCCTTCAGATAACCCCAATAAAAATAATCTAGAGGCGCCAAATCAGGTGACCTAGCTGGTCATTACATTGTCCCCCTCCGTCCTATCCACCGATCAACAAATACCTCATCTATGTAAGCGCGAACGTCTCATCCATAGTGAGCAGCTGCACCGTCCTGCTTAAACCATATGTCTTCAAAGTTGTCTCTGGCTATTTCTCTGATTGCAGGAACTATTAAATGTCGAAGCATAGCTTCATAGTTTTGAGCATTTGAGTTACTATCAATGAAAAATGGTCCTATAATTCTATTGTTCAGGGGCCTTCCCCGCATTATAAAATTGTATGGCAGTATTGTATGGGTCTCTTTTGCTGCTAAGTCTGGCTTTTTTGAAAAAATGTTTATATTTGAAGTTATAAACAAAAAGAAAAGAACAATAGTAAAAAATGCAGTGCTTCTCAGTACTAGCTGAGTCTGTATTTTCGAGATCTAGCCCGTGGACCCTCTTCAAATTTAGGAGGCAGGCTCCTCGGAGCGCGAGTGGAGACTCGGGAGTGTCGAATTACCCGAAACGGATGACCCTTCCATTGTTATGAGATGCAGGCCAGTTAAAAAAACTGAAATTATGAAAGCATCGCGTGATTCAATTTTAATTAGCAGAAATGTTTTATTCGTATAATTTCAAGAAAGTAAAAAAAAGGTTCATGAAAATCGGATAATATTTGCAGTAATAATAGAAGTTTTCAAGTGCACACGCTAGTTCGGTGAGATGCACCACAGTATGGGAGGAAATGCATTTTTTTTTGTTCAAATGGCCTACAGCCTTCAATTTTGCCTCAATCCGCAATTAATTTTTTTAAATTGAAGTGCGCTAAATTTCCAAGAGAACCTTGGTCAAAGATTCTTGCATTTTCA
>CAKNWU010201176.1:0-17205 GCA_932072015.1 Andricus quercustozae | reverse complement strand
TTTTTTTTTTTAAATATTAACCTGGTCTAATCAGAAATAAATACGCTTGTCTTTTTAATTAGTGTGAATATTTATTCACCAAATCTTTTGTTGTTTACAATACAGAATTGATAGCAGAAATTTAGTTTAGTGCACATATTCAAATTAGAAATTATTATCTTGTCCTCCAAGGTAGATAAAGAAGAGTTTATTTGTTTCGACCTCTTCTTACAAGTTCTCTAACGTCCCCGTGCAGTGTGCATCTTCTAGCAGATTTATAACTCTGCAGGTAAAAAAAGGGAAAACTGGTTCTCTAATTCAGTCACAATCTTGGTGCAATATTTAGTACAAAATTTTCGAACTCTTGTGACAACATATTTTCTGTACAGTGTGAGGTCGGAAAAAGGTTTGGTGGACATTACCTTCTCCATTCGCTCAACTAAATACAGGGCTATAAGTTCCATCTTCTCCAAAGGCATCTCAATGCTTGTTTTCTTTTTATCAAATCACAAGCTTTCACTGAAATATACTGCCTCTTGTTACATGAAACCACTGCCATCTGTCGCTTTTTTTATATCCCACAATCCCCACTCGTTTCACATGCAACGAATTCTTCTAGAAGCTTCGAGAAAATTAGACTGTGGAGTTATGGTAGTGACACATAGTATAGGTGATGGCTGTAAAATTTAAATCCTAATAAAATTATTATCTACTCAGTAGCACCCTCTATCAATAACAATAAAAAGTAATAGTTATAAATTTGAAAAATGTTTCTATTTATCTTGACTCACGCTGAACTAGAGAATAAAATCACTTACTCTTCTTTTACGAAGTAAAATCTTAGCCTAATTTAACAATGCAAAATCTCAACCTAATTTGATGAAAGAAACATTCTTAAAACAGGAATTAACAATTATCATAAAAGTCCTTAAGCGTCGTATTTTCCAAAAAAAGATCTGGGGTATCTACAATATCTACACATTCAGCATAGCATAACATATCAACGTCAGTGAGAAGTTTCAACCAAGCCACGAGATACTGTTTTCGGAAATTTTCAAAAAACTCAGTCAACAACAACACTTAGTGTATAGTTTAACGTATTCACCTAGAGTTTTAACACTAAATGCACACCATACCTGTCGTGCATGATTGTAGTCCTCATCAGATATTTATCAGTCATTAAGGGTGCTGTAGAACGTTAGAGGCTCAACTTTCTCACTTTCATTTTCAGAAAAGATTGCACTCACAATTTTATACTCTTCGAGATATGATGCTAAATTTGCCAAGAAGGATGCCATGAATATGAATGAGTCGACCAGAACTTTTAATTTTCCTTCAAATTATGTGACAATGATCGCGGACCTTCTTCATCGTTGGCTGAAGGGCTTTCTGACAGATATGACGAGTAATAGCTTCAAAGACAGATTTCTGCTGCCTTGTTGTTAATTTCTGCATCGGAACAGGACTTTTTTTGCAATTTACAGTAATTCCACAGCTTTCTGGTTTCGCAATTTTAGGACAAGAGTTGTAGAATGATAGTGATTCATTTTAGCTACACTTGAACAAGTACCTGATGTCAAAAGCTTCATGTTTTTGAAATACTGCAATGATATTTCTACCAGCTTCTGGTAGCACTATTTTACAATCATTCACTTTTTTACATCTTCACTATGAGCTCCAAACTTCCTTATTGTTGAAAAAGAGATCAGTCGTCGTTCACAGATATCACTGCTGTCAATATTTACAAATTCCTTTTCAACTTAGAGGAGGTTCACATGAGTTTCCCTCACTTGTGCAGTTAGATGACGAGGAACAACTGTCATATTTATGTTCTTTTTATTGAAGCTATAAATATTCACAGATATGCTATTTTGTCTTTCAAATGTTGATACATCTTCTACTGCTACAGGTCATTTTATTCTAGAAAAGTTTTATTCATCCTTGTTCTGCTAGTATCTGAACATGCGTTTTACAATATCTCTCCTGTTAGGTGGATACATGGCTGATAGTATAGCCCACTTAAAGCACTTTTTTTCATTCTTATTTTGCACGTTGACACATGCTTTTTTGTTCTTAATGCTTCCAGGAAGTTCAATGTATGAGCTACCTTGTATAGGCTATAGCTTAGGAAAGGTTCACAGAAAACTTATTTTTATTTTTCGGCGGTCGTATCGCGACAGTTTGTTTCTCTGGGTGAGATAATACACTCCTAATTTTGCAGATTTTTAAGATAATTTTTAGGTGTTGCGAGCATCAAAACGTAACAATTAAGATTTTTTGTAGTTTTCGATTTTTTTTAAATGTACATATTTGCTTATGAGAAATATCTTAATAAAAATAATAAAATAAAAATAAAATGGACAAAACTTTCACTTTGTGTCCGATTAAAGAAAAATTACTCAGGGAAAAAATATATAATAGATATGAGACGAGAAATTAAAAACCGGGGCACTAGTACCAATCTTGAGATAATATGCATGAAGTAAGTGTTGATTTTAAAAGCCCTATGTTCACGCAAGGCTTGGCGCCTATATACAACAGACAGTGATTGTGCGTCATCAGGGAAGGCTAAAACATCCTTGTGAACTAGGTTGGCGTCAATGCATGTTTTTACTCAGCTTTCGAATACTTTGTCAACCTCAATCCACTGAAGTCGATCGTTAATTTTAGAGCGTTTCTTCTGAAGTCTAGTTTCTTTCTTCGCGAACAACTCAAAACGAGCTTTAAGACATTCCAAATGTTCAATAATATTTAGACACTTTCTTTCCTGAGTTATTGACAGTCGTTGTATATACATATAGCAATTCGTTTTGCATTGTTTTTAAACACATTAAGCACACATTCCTCCACTGGTTTACTTTGTTGTTGATGATGATTTTTTTTACGGGAATGGTGAAAGAACCTCCAAGAAGGCAACAAGAAGGGCCCACACTTCACGATAGTATGGAGGGTTTTACCCACTAAAAACCACCATCCTTTCTTAGCAGAGATCCCCGGGAAGCAGTTTTGCATTACTTTAGGGGGTGCCGTTTTCTTGCCTGCTATGGCTCCTGCTGGTGGTATCCTTCTTCTAGATTTAGTCAGCTTGTAACATCCTGGTTGGGCATAGTTGGATCTTACTGCTTTCTCCCCCTAACTGCACGCATTTTCCTCATCAGCGGAGCGAGTGTCACGCTGCGGACTCGTTGGCCTTCGGCATCTTAGGGGTTGAGTGGTTTCCTTCCGCACACGGATACTTGCGTGTCCTTGGAGATGGCGTCCTTAGCCTTTGAGTGGGCCTTCTTCCTTCTTCTTGCGGATAATGATTTCCATAAAGTTAGCTAGCCTGCCCAACCATTCCTCAGTGGGCCAAGACATCTGTTTCCGTGGCTAAAAGTCTAATTTTAAAACTTTCGAATTTGTACAAAAGAGTCAGGCCATTGTTATCACTGATAATTGATGTATCTGTTCCGTAAATTATTTGTTTGTTAATAAAGCCGCACTCCGTTGACAAACACAGAATGTTTGAAATTTTTTAAATTCTTCATGTGTTTTTCGTTCAAATATTTAATACATTTATGGATCCGTCATTTATTTTTGAGTGGTTCTTTTTTACTTCTCACTTTTAGATATACATAAGTTTTAGAAAAAGTCTTAACTCAATAATTTTTTTTCAAAGTTCTGCAACATTGATGTTAGCAACTAATTAGTAAATTGATCAAATACTTTCTTTCATTCGAGAGTACCGCGGAGTTCCACTACGTACCGACAATTTAAAAATATCAATGTGTTCATTATGATGTATGCTTCACGGTTGGCGTGTCCACTTTTGTCCGTTTACATAATTAACATAAAAATCGCAAGTGACAGAGTCAGCCTTCGAGCGCCAATACCTCTTCCTACGTGCTTCTGCCTGAGTTGGGCGAGCCACCGCACACACACGCACATCTGGTGTTTCACTGTGGTTTTCACTTGATTTCCATTGTTCAATTCGCTTCGAAAACTTATCGAATATTACAGAATATGCTTTTTTTCGTTGAATTTTTTTCTCTTGGATTCGATTATACGGTATGTCTTGTCGACATTTACTAAAAGAGAAGATATTGAGATTCTAATGAATAATTACTTGGGTGCGACTATTCATTACATTGTATCGAAACTGAATTGGAATATTTAAAAAATCCCAGAATCAGACGTAATATATTTAATGATAAGTATAATATCTCTCAAATATAAACGTGATGCAAAATTTCAAGTTACGAACAGAACGTCAGCAAGCCTTAAGTTAAATTATGCAGAGAAATATTTCAACGTGAGCGGCTACAGAAACTCACACAGAAAGCACTCCGCAAACCACATTGTCTATAATTAAAAATTAAACAAAAAAACCCTTAAAACAAATTGAAACAAACAAAATTGATGCAAAAAAATTAAATACATTTTTATAATAGCACTTCTATCTCCTGGTGTTAGACCCTGGTAACTAGAGTTATCATATCATTGCCAAGCCCTCACTGTTTCGTACCCTGAAAAGAAAATACAGAAGACGTTCGTCCTTGTTTCGCTCCGTGTCATCAGGGTGCACGAGACGTTTGCTGAATCGTCGTCATGAGTCCATCACACACTGTGATTAAAATGAAGTTTTAATTCACAAAGACATTTTTTGCACTATGCAACTCGCACCTTAAAGCATATCAGTTATACTTGCCCGAGGCGTTATAGAAGCATTGCGCAATTGTATTTTAAATAATCGTTTCTGTACTGGTGTCAGGGCTATTAAATGTGTCATGTCAGTACTATTGATGAACTCTGTCACTTCCTTCCGCCTATCTTCAAAAGAGTAGCACTTGCTTATATATTTTCTGTTGATTCTCTTTAAATTTTTTGCTATTACTGTTATGCAAGACGTCGAGCATCTAAGGACAGTTTATTTATTCATTTTTTGCTCTTTCAATCATTATTAGGAGCACAAAACTATGTTTTTCAAGCGACGAGATGTACCTTCTAAAAAGTTCTCTGTGTTTGAAACACTAGAGGAAGAAAATGGCTCTCGGCAATATTTGATTGACTTTATTGTAGGTTATCATGCGTGATATCAGTATTTTCATCAATTCTGGCGCGTGAAATAGAGACCTATGCTTTTCAGGCAACGAGATGTACCTTATCGAACTTTCTCTGGGCTGAAGCACTAGAGCAAGGAGGAGGCTCGGCAATATTAGATGTACTTCATTGTAAAGTATCATTCGTAACATCAATATTTTCAGTTTTGGGAAGAAAAACGTCTCCTCTTGCAAAATTCGTATTGCTGGGATTCGATGTGCTACCGCTTGCATGGGAACAAGCAGCTTAGAACTGTCTGTGGTGCTACGAGTGCTATGACTGTCAGAACTTCGAGACAACCGCTTCTCTATACTAAAAATATTATTATCACAAACTGTCAAATTCGTTAAGAAATGAAGGACTTGTTTTACGTAAGAAGTAATATAAGAAAAAATTATTTGTTAGGAACGGTTAACTTTCTTAACTCATTCACTCACTCACTCTCTCTCTCTCTCTTTCTCTCTCTCTCAAAAGTTCAAAATGTATGTTCATAGTATAAGCAGTGAAGTTTTAAGCTTTGATCTTTCTATACCACTTTTTGAAGGGGATTTCCTGATGTGTGGTAAACGGTCGGATTGTTCGCAAGTTGCCGATATTTTTCACTGCAAGAAGAAAGCTTAGAAACCTCGAAGCGATAAAATACCCATCTATACGTGCGGGTTCAAATACAAGGAGAATCGATAAATCTGATTCATGGGTAACGCAGAAATTGATTCATTCGTACGTTATTATTTGCGATGGTGTGAGAGAAGGAAAGCGGGAGATAAAGAGTTAGTAAGCAGTTCAGAAAAAGAAAAAAGGAAGAGGGTGAGGAGTCGAGAGACAAAGCTATCCTGCTGCTCTGTTCGATCGCTGAAGCAGTTGTATGCTCGGAACAATGAGAAAATGCCTTCAGGTATAATGCATTTCCACATCCTATCCGAATATCTACCTAGAGCCTTCATACGTATGTACGTGCTTTACGTTTGTTTGGAAAATATTCCTTTCTTTTCATCATCCACATGAAGCTTTTTTCTTGAAGTTTCGTAGGTTCACGAAAGGCGGGGGTGGGGTTCTACTTTACATAAAAATTTGGGGAAGCTTTGATAGATTCAAATAAAAAAGCTGTCAGAGTTTTACAGAGAATTGTCAATCTCAATTTTGGAAAATCGTTTCCCTTCTTTTATTATATAAGCCATAAAAACATAAAAATTGTAATTGATCCAATTCGATCTCAATTGAAATATTGCAAACATTTCTCCAATTGCTTCTATGTGATGAAGACACATTCTTGAAGATAATTTGTTAAAATAAAATTAACAAAACCTTTTTTTATCAACAATTTAGTTGATAAAAGTGGTTTTATACAATTGTCACTATTTCGGCTTCTTCCTTTATTACATTGCAAGTTATTTTTATCTTAATAAATTATAATGGAGAGAATGTGTAGTTTCATAAGTATTTTTGATACTATAAACACATTTTATGAGTGAATGTATAATTTGGGCAATTTCGACAATGGACTTAGTTTTCTTACACGTTAGTATAGTCCAAAACCGATAATAGCTGAATCGGTTATGCCGAAAATCCCGCTAATACCCGAATTTCTCTTTTCGGCTGAATGGTCAAGATTTCAGGGTCGTCTCTATTTGTCTCATTATCATGTGACGTATTTAAAGGATGTATTGATGTTATGTTGCACGAAGTTTAACATACTACGTTAGTGTCTCTTAATGTGGAAGAAACCTGATCAATACAACGGTTTATCTATTATCGGGTTAGGACTGTTGAGAAGAGTTTCACTAGACATACAGTACTGGTCGGAGTTGACAGTCCACTAAAAAGAATCATATGAAATACACCTCTCCTTTTTTGTGGTTTTTTTCAGAGATGAATTTAGTTAGAAAGATTTATAAGAAACCGTTAGAAATCTTTATTGATTTCTTGTCCATTAAGTCCTACTTTAAAAATGTAGTTTTAGCAAGTTACTTGTTCCTTTTGAATCATGTTATTGTCAGAGGTTATGTTACCTGTGAAGAAAGATTGGGCAGTGAGTTAAAAGGGTTAGTTGGGCCGGTAGAAGGGTTTGGGCGTGCAGATAGGGAGGTTGAGTGGGCATTTAGGGAGGTTCTTGATTCTTGATACAGTGTCGGCGAGATCTTTTTATAATATGTGAGGTTCCGAAAAAAGGCTCTAACGAGCAGTTCAATAACCATTCGAATTTTGCCGATGGAGAAGTAATTTCTTCTTATTCTGCAAGATCGACTCAGATACCATTGAAAACCTTAAAATCGATTATTTCCTCGTTAGGGCTTTTTTTGCGAAAAGTCACATAGAGAGAAATAAGGATTACATACGTAGCAATAGAAGACCACTTGAATATTTTTATACGTGGAAAAATGTATCTGATGACTATGACATTGTATCAAAAAATTGAAAGGGGCCCATAAATGTATCCTTCATGTCACTTAAATTTTTGATTTACTTTAATTGCATTGCCACTTTATTTATAACTTTTTTTATAACCGTGAAGGTTTTCATCAGAACAACAATAATTATTTAGTACGGCATAATAGTATTATCTATGTTTTAATCACATTTTACGAGATTGTTCTGTTTTAAAATCTGCGTTTTCCCATAGATAAAATTTAAGAACTGCTGTTTAGAAAATGTTTATAAATAGTGTACGCTCAATGTTCGTATATGATATGCATACACAAAAACTCTAAATGTACGGACGTAAAGGCAGAATCGTGGAAGATGAAAAAATATGAAGATAAATACCAAGTAGTCAGATGGAATTTCGTATTCTACTCGACGATTTCGCGTTACAAATTATTATCCAACCATGGTATAAGCCTGCAAGGACAATAATCTGTTCATTTAAGCCCACACAAATTGGACATCGATTGACACTACGCGATTTATAAAAGTGCATGAGAACTTAAAACCGGCAACGGTCCATCGACCAAGTTATCCGCGCAAGAAGAATCGGCGTTTTACATCAAAGTATTTGCAGCAACTCGGAGAGAATTATGATTTTATGGTAATCGATAGAATCCGCTCGAGTTCGCAATACGCGTTTTGCCTTGAAACAGACATCATCCGTACTTTCGAGAACGGTGCGGTGATACAACGGGGGCGCAAAAACCTGCTCGGGGTGTACTATAACTGTACTAATAGCGTCTCCATATCGCGTCTTCTTTTGCAGTTTTCATTTTTCCGTATTAACCAAGGGACTGTTAAAGTATCACGTGATGCAACTTTCCGCAAATTTTTAACTCTTACCCCTTGCGTAACACAGTTTTTTCAATTTTTCATGTAGTTTTTCGTCATTGTATAACAATATGCTTACACCCTCCCCCATCTAAAGTGCGTTACGTGATACTTAAGCGGCCCTTAAAATGTCTTCGAAAAAAATTCTTTCTTCATTATTACCTTACTGTGATAAAATAAACTGTAGTGCTTTGCAGTTTTTGCATTTTTTTTTAAATTTGACGATGTAAATGATATAATATAAGGAAAATAATTGGAAAAATTCTACAAATTTTCAGATTTTATTTTTCTAGAAATTTTTTGAGTCACAAATACCAAATATTGTATTAAAAAACCAAAATTCGAAATCGCAGGCCAAAAGCCGGGACCAATGTTTGTTAGAAATTATCAATGCGAATTGTATGAATGTTGGATATCATTGAATAAACTGTAGTCTACATTTTGAATTTACAACTTTTATAAAATATTTCTGAATGTTAGTAAAAAAGCTGTCAAAAAGTATACAAATCGCATAATTTTGTAAAATATAGTCACGTGGATCAGAAAAAAAAACAAACAAGCAAGAGGACGATATTTTTGTTTCAAGATAACTTTTTGTTTGACTTTGTATGACACGTGAAAAAAACTGTCCACCTTATCTTCGTAGTAGCATCCTTTGCATCACACGAATGAATGTGAGAGAAGTTGTCGTATCGAGCTCTTCCGGTTGGACGACTACAGGGTTTCACATTCCATTCGGTTCTGCGAAGAGACTAGGAATCCGGGTAGGGGATTGTGAGGCGACGTCTCATGAGAAAGGAGGAAGGAGAGATGAGAAACAGGAAAGGCAGCTAGGATGAGGAATCCACCTAATTTCCTGTATCAAGAATGATACAGGAAATCAGAGGTATGAATTAACGTTAGACGTTGCTGCCCCTTCGATTACGATATCGCTGCTGGCGTGAATCTCCAGCAACGAGGTTACACTAACAGCCAATCAGGCTATGCGGTAATTAGACCTGCATCTATATCCGAGTATCTAACGAGGTACTTTATGTATGATCACACCTGGACGTCTACGTGCTTGCACAAATTAGCTCTTACATTCGTCAAGTTTACACAAATGTGTTTACACACCGAGAAAAAAATATTCTTCGTTTGAGAGAATCGCTCTCATTTTGATGCAATTTTTCCTCTACAGTTTGGTATGAAAAGTATTCCTCTTAATTTGAGAGGATTGTTTTCTCTTTAAGACGATTATTCTCAAATCAAGAGGATCCTCTTAAAGGAATAGGAAAAATCCTCTCAGTTGGAGAGGATCATCCAATCGAATCTAATCCGTTTTAAATGCAATTCTCTCATATGGAGAGTATTTCATCTTCTTCTAAATATGATTGAAGCCCGGAAAAATTTGAGAGATTCGTATACACTACGTTCTTTTATTTTTATTCATTACACGAAAATTTGCGATAATCTACTAAAATTGACCGTCACCCAATTTTCGATTACGCGGCGACTTTGGCGGTGACTGAACGTTTTTTTTTTAACTTACGGACTCTAATTGTTCTAACAAAACCGCCAAATCGCCAACCTGTTCTATAATTTTGGTTAATGGATGCGGCATTTTTACCATTCTTTTTAATTTTTCGATACTTAATACATTGTTCTCTGAAAACAAAAAACAAAAAACATAAAAGAGAAATGCATGCGAGTTTTATTATATAGAAACAAAGGAAATAAGATGAATAAATAATAATAATAATAAATAGCAATGAAGAAATCATACAATTTGTACACCACGTGCATAAAGAAATGCACAATCTAAAAATTTACTTGCTTTCGAACGACTGCACATACATGCTTTGGTCCAAATTTTTAAACAGGGAAATGAGCTCTTTATCCATTTTTGAAATTTATAATTGACTGCATCTTTAAAAATCTACCGGTTCACTCAAAACTGACCGACACTAAACAAGTTAGTTTATCACGCTTATTAATTGACTCCGCGTGCGCAAGTTCTGAACTAAGAATATTTTTTTCTCAGTGCATACTGTAAGTACATTACACATTCATAGTTAAACTGTACTAATCAAGTGTTCTTATTTTGAGATAACGTAAAATGCCAAGTATACTTTATTACATTAAGCAACCTTATTTTCGAAAATAAGTTTGATTAGGTTTAACAAAAAAGTGAATTGTCTGGGTCTATTTGTTTTACTCTGGCTTAAAAAAAGATTTTGTGCGAGAAAATCCTTATTTGTGCTTTATTCACTTCTTCAAATATACGCAGTATTTTATTTTTTTATTTTCTGGAGTAGGTGGAAATGCAATTACGCACGTCGTGTAAAAGTCAATCAGTAATTCTAATGGCAACTAAATCCAACTCCCCTCGCATGCTTGGATACAACTACGGAACTGCTTTCGCATTACTTCAGGGTTGCATTTTATAGGAACCTTGACGCCTCTTTGAAGGGTTCCGTTTTTAACGCAATATAGAGGAAATTCATCCGATCCTAATGTGGATCGCCTACATCAAATTTAAATTTGATACTTCGTCTCACTCTACAGAAGCTTTTCGGCTTCTCCTGGAACTTCTTATCTTGGCGAATTGGATCTCACCCGCTGTCTTCTTCCGAAAGAATCTTACTAGGATCTCAAATACTTCCTTATCCGTGTATCCAGCGGCTGGATGGTCGAGTGAATACGACAGCGGCGCGGACGTAGACCCGGCAGGTGAAACTGCACTCAATGTCATTAATCGTAGTGATTAGTGGCTCCGTCCTCGAGCTCTTCTTTTAATTTGACCAACATATCACCACGCAATTCCTTGTCTTCTTGAATCTCTTTTGATTTTAATACCAAATTGATCAGGTTTAACCTCCTTTTTTAGATGAATGAGAAAATCAGAGTAGATCAAGCCTACTATTGGTTTGATAAGGACGAGGCCACTTGAGAGCGCACTCTTGTAATTTTTCTTTACCCCTCTTTCTTCACGTTTTTTTCATCCTGCTGTACTATCCTCTGATGTTGGATCCACATTCTCTCGCCTCGGGTCTTGCGCCTCTCCTGCTCCTTTCTATTCGCTGGCATTTCACTAGGGCTTAAAATTGAATTTCATGACCCCTTCCGAGAAACGATTAGAGGAACGCCTTCAGCTTGTGGTAGAGTTTTGGAGCCGAAGTTTGTCACCTTCAGGCCAGCTTCGCGTATGTCCGCTCACTCCTTTATTATTAAGAGGCCCAACTTATAGCTGAGGAGGCCAGTATAATGAAAAATTGCGGTTCCCATCAAATTATATGATCTTCTCTTTGTTAGTTTATAGGTGCATATGTTTATGTAACCTTCAGAAGGTTTCCATGTAACTGAGGGCAGCTGCAAGGCTGAAAAATCTTCTTTGGAGAACTTGTCGTTCCCTGTACCACTATGCCCATAAATTCGTCACCAATTATCACGATGTAATAGTCAGGAAAGCCAACTGTCTGTTACCAAAACTGGTAACTCTTAGGGGATTAGTGGGACGGGGGCTGTCCTATGACCGGTGATTGGAATGTCTGCAAGAGCCACGAAGTTTCACGAAGTGCTCTCAATAAGAGCCGAGACTGGCCGAGAGCGGCCGGTTCACTATCTATTTTGGCGCTAAGTTTGAATGACACTTGTTTGTCTGCCAATCTCGGCTCTCGCGGATATTCCACTCACAGGTCATGTGAACCCCAGCCCAACTATTGTCCAAAAAGTTGCCAGCTTTTCCGCTCCAAACGCATTAACGTTTGGTCTCCTTACTATTACTTTGTGCTAATTATGCTAAAAACTTCTTCTTTAGTTCCTGTCTTGTTTGCCTTCACCCTTATTCCCACGAGTAGCTATGGAAGTTTTTAGTTCACGCTCGCAGATCTACGCATGATAGAGTTCATTACGCTAGGAGGTACCCTGTAGCCCAGAACACAGTAAAGAACAGGTACCTCAAACTGTGATGCATTTGACCATGACAAAGTTTGGTATACATAGTTCAGTTCTGCATTACTGAGGGGGCTACAATATGAAACACAACACAAAATCCTATATCACTAATGTGTCGCACACAAGCGCATTACCTTTTTCAGTTGTCGATACGGTTATAAACCACGATAAAGAATGATGATTTATTTATTGATAGCATAGAGAACAGAAAGTTCATATCTTCAAAGCCGCAAAATTGATTCTGTAAAAAATAAATACTAATTTAGCGCAATATCACGGAATAATCGAGGGTTTAATTTTATAAAAATTGCAAAATAATATTTAGCGCTGTCGATTTCTGCAGCAATTTTTATATTCTTTCCCCGATTTTACGGCAAAATTTCTCTAAATTAATACTTACTTTTTCACGAAACTTATTTTGCGGCTTTTAAAAAATAAATTTTTTATTCTAATATGCCACCAAAAGATAAATATCTATTTATTTTTTTGACTTACAATATTCTTGACAGTTTAAATAAGCTTATGTGCAACACATCAGTGACAGAATTTTTGTGTGGGTGTCTTGTATAGTAGTGCCGTCAGTAATGCAGAACTGCGAAACTTTGTCATGGTCAAATGCATTGCTGTTTAGGGGTTTGTTAAAGAACACCACCCCCTGGTGATGCATTTATCCTTGGGCACGGCACTTCACGCCTTGGTTCGGTGCTTTTTCGCGAAAATCCCTGAACCATTGTCCCTGCTTACAATGCACGTAACCATTATATCATATAGCGAGCTGTCTCAAAATTTATACCATTCAAGATAGTTTAGTAGTTGAAAGTATAAATTGGGATTAAGATAATGTACTGAAATAGTTAAGTTCTGAAAATCTCGACCGAGTCTGATATATGAATATCAGTAGGTGCATTGTTTCAGAACTAACTTGCAAACATAAGAAAATATTATCCGTAGAGTGGATGGAGAAAAAAGGGTACTTAGAAAATATTGAAGGCGGTATTTGCATCTTAGCATTTTAGAGAATTGACATGAGGCGTTGTGTGTTCTTCTCTCACAAAATAGGCAATTGTCGATGATTGTGAAACATGCAGCAAGAGCTGGAGTAAAATGCTGCCATGACGCAAGTAGCAATAGCCTGGGTGCAATCATATTACACGCTATTTTTTGCAACAATCGTCCGAGATAAATATCTAGCACTTTTTGAAACACGCAAAATATATGTGTTTCAATGTGCTCATGTGCCATCATTATTCTTGCATAGCCTGCTGGTGGGTATTCCAAACCCAAATTTACCGTGGCTGTGGTGTGCTGCAGAAGAAAATCTCTTTCTGTAGGTCAGATGTTAGTTCAAGTTCTTTTATTTACATCACGAACCCAATTAGGGAGGGTTTAGCTCAACATAATTGCAGACAATCGAATTAGAGAGGACTAACCGTGACTGGAGTAAAAAAAAATTAAAATATACTGTGACTGATAATTCAAGGTATTTAACATTCTTATTATCAACTAACAATTTCCCAAATGAGACTGGGTATTAGAAAATGAGTACTCAAAAACAAACTTCTTTAAAAAATGTATTGAAGTTCAAGTAGAAACAAAAGTACTAGAAAAGTTGAATTTTAGTTTTATTCAAAACTTTTACAAGCTCTCATGGGAAACAGTTTCCCAGAAGGTCCTGCTGAAACAAAAGTTGTCGAAGAATATCAAATGTAACTTTTCTGGCACTTCTGTCTGGTAAAAAGTCACGCTCAAAGCGGACATATTTTAAACGCTTTGGGTTCTTTAGTTATATTTCAACAGGACTTTTTTAAAACATAAATCCTATTAGTACTTGTAAAAATTCCGATAAAAAATGGAAATTTGCCACTTCTGTTTTACCAAAAATTACTTAGGACTTGTAAAATTAAAAGAAAACTGAAAAGAATATTTTCTGGTACTTTCGTACTAAAAAATTCCTGGCGAAACAGGATATATTTTTAACTTCTCTGGTACTTTAGTACTTTTCCAGCAGTTCTTTTTTGAAACATAAATCCCATCAACTCTGGTAAGATCTTGGAAAAAATAAAATAGAACTTTTTTATTACATTTGTTCTTATTTGAAGTAATGAATTATTAAATAATTTATAATAATATAGATGAATTATATGAATGTAAATTTCAGCAATACAATACACTTTTTATAGTCCTGGTTTTTTGAGTACCCGGTGCTTTAGCGGGACATTATCGGGGATCATATTGGAATGCGTTTTAGACTTTCTTTTTACTCGCAATTATGGGGAATTTCGCCAGATCAATTGAATCCGTTGGAGAGTTGGATAGTATTAAACGTAAACTAAGAAAGTAGTAGATAGCATATAGGTTAATTACGGCTGACAGTCATTCTAATTATTTTTACGGATATTTTTATGAGTTTACAAAAGTATCGGGAATAGATAGATAGTTCAGAATGTAGGGAAGCAAAGTGGGAAACGGTAAGTAATGCCGTAATGGGCACTTCATATTGAATAATACAAACAACAAATAATATGAAATATATTCGTAGTGAAGTCATGGGTATCGCATCATATTGCCAGAATATAAACTGTACACGAGAATATGAATTTAAGACGCGTTATCTTGTTCGATTCTAAATCACGAATAAGTTTGAGTTAAAAGGTTGAATTTAATAAAGCACAGCGATCATTTCAACGCTCATTGAGAGTTCAAAGGTACGAATTTGAAATTATCGCACTTACGCGTTCCATGATTGAATCAAGATTTCAGTTTAAATTCAGATAGGTAAACCCAATAAGTCGATTAATGGCTTACCGAAATCTTTCGTCTGATATGGCCTGACGTTAATCCGCGAGACAATTGAGTACGATATTCTGAGATGGACTATTAATAACAGAATTTATGCAACGCACAGTGGACGGGTTTGTGATATTTGGCCGCAAAATCATAGAACAGGAAATCACGTGGAGGTATATATATTTTTTTAATTAAAGATAAATCCTGATTGAATATAGGAAAATTATGGAAATAGTTTGAAAAAATATCCAAGAACTTCAAAATCTATGTTGAAGTTGACACTGTTGGCAAAAAATACGTTAATGGATTAGAACGGATGCTCAGATCTGATATACAGGGTCTGTTTCATAAGTAGTAGGACTGACTTTCATATCCCAGACGATGCAAAAGAGGGAGTGTTTTACGGACATGATGGGTGGGAGAGGATTTCAGGAACCAAATGCAAGCTCGAACAGTCGCCTCCGAGCATTAGCGGGGTCAATATCGCGCGAGAAGCAAAAAACCTTTTTGTAGGCTTTCGTCACACTCTCAAAATGAACTTCACGCTCAAGCAGCGCAAGTTAAAACAGCTGATCTGCTCATAGCATCATCTCCGTACGCATGCTTAATCATGGTGAAAGTCTTGGTTGCAGACTTTCCAAGTTTAACACAAAACTTTACCGCGCAGCGCTAATTGAGCGTACGCTCCATTTTGAGAGCGAGAGGGAAGCTTACAGAAAGGTTTACTACTCCCGCGATATTTACTCCGCAAATTCTCGGAGGCGACTGTTCCAGCATGCATTTAGTTCCTGACATCTCCCACCACCCATTCTGCCCATGAATTCCTCTAGTCCTCCGTCTGGGCTATAGAAAGTGAAACCTTAGGGTACTTTAAGACAGGGACGGAAGCGTACAAAAAGGGATTAAAACAGGGATCGGAACCTTTTAAGTTGGACCGGGGTTTAGTCCCGGACTGGACGCTTTAACTGCTTAAGGGTCCGCGTCCAGACCAGATCCTTTTTTAGTTCTTAAGGGTCCGTAGCCGGGCCCTTACGAATTTAAAGGATTTACCCTGCTACGGACCCTTAGAGAACCCTTTAACATCGGGTACAACCTAAAACGTTCCTTGAATTATATTTGAGAAATTTACAAAGGCGATTTGAGAGAGAAGAACAGTTTACGTGAGAGATTGAAATTATTGAATTAACTTGAGATTGCGCAAAAGAATTCTACGACACTAAAGATGCGCAGAAGAGTTATACTGCACATTATGTTCGCAGTAAAGTTGAAAGGACCTTCAGCTGCGCAGTTGAGTTGCATGGCACAGATGCGCAGTATAGTCGCATGCTACTTATGATTGTACAATAATATTAGGAGTGTTATAGATGCGCAGTAGATTTGAACTTCACTTACATCTATGCAGTAGAGTTCCGTGGAGTTTACGGATGTGCAGTAAAGTTAAGGGGTAAATACCCCTTAACGCAGTAGAGTAGAGTCTAATGACACATGTATTCACAATAATGTTACACCGCATTTACTGCTGCACACACGGAGAAAAATGGATAGTCAAACTTGAAGTGTCAAAATTTATATGGTCAGTTTGATAATCTAGATAGTCTCAAGTAACACCCACAATTTTTTCTTCATAGTCAGGCAGACCATAATTTTATAGTCTGTTTGAATATCCATAGGTGATTCAGACTCAATATCAGTATAGTCAAATCGACACTCCAGAGTGTCAATCGACACTCCAGAATGTCAAACAGAAGTGGCTGTGTCACGACCTCTACCGAATGCCGAGCGAACACACCCGAAACGCATTTTTGGAGCGACTGACGGTCGGTGTCACGTTAGCCGTGTTTACAACACTTTTAATTAGTTTAAATCATCTTTTGATACTTCAAACATGTGTCGAGAGTGAATATAATGTGGAGAACATGTTGGAGAGTGGGTTGAGTGATTTTCGTTCTGATGTTGAACTTCAAATTGGATACTTCCGAGGGATTAAGGACAAAGGCGTCACTCATTGATTAGTGCGTATTCTCAACATTGTCGACCGAAAATATACTCAGCATTTCGTAATTCGTTAAGAAAGAAACAAGACTTGCGAGATTAGTAATACGCATTTATATTGTTTTCTAAATTTTCCAGTATTAATGTTTTAATTCAGTGCAGTGACGCCGTTTCCTT
>CAKNWU010201167.1:0-10498 GCA_932072015.1 Andricus quercustozae | reverse complement strand
AGTGAGCGAGCGATCGAAAGCGAGAGAGCGAGAGAGTGAGCGAGCGATCGAAAGCGAGAGAGTGAGCGAGCGATCGAAAGCGAGAGAGTGAGCGAGCGAGAGAGTGAGCGAGAGTGTGAGAAAAACTCAAAAATATGTTTAAAATCTGCGCGGTAAAAGCTTGAAAATTCGAGCCCCTGTATGCTAACAACCCGTCGTACTAGAGACGTTCTCTTAGGGGAATTAAAAGAGGTTCACTAGGACAATAATTTCACTGACTTTCAAGAAAATCGGAGACAACAAGTTTTTAGGCGGGTACACTTGACGAATTTTGCCCCTTATACTAATACTTAATAATAACTACTTACAAATCTTTACTTCCGTTTCCTTTTTCCTTCACATTCTAATCTCTTCTTCCTCGAATCTCTCTTCAACCAATTAACCGAAAAGATCAGTGAATTTTAAATCAAAAGTTCAATTACGCTGAATAAATATCAGCCCTTATCTACGATTAACTGTAGTCACATTAAATTTCGAGCAATTTTAGACAAAGTGACGTTTTATTTACAAAAGCAACTAAATAAATTACCTCAACTGCAAATAATTGACAAGATTTAAAGAAATAAAAGCACTTTGAGTTTTAAGCAACTACTATACCGACCTGTATATTATATTTAATGTAAAATGTACAACCTTGTATATTTTGACTAAAAGGAAAATATTGATTTTGCAAATTTTGAAGTATATTTTTAAGCTTAGCACGAAAACGCACAGTAAAATTCAACCCAAATTGGTACTGACAAGTACACTAGCTCATATTTTCGAATTTTCTCAGAGAAAACCACATTTTTATTAAAGAAAAGAGATCACAATCTTTAAAAATTAAAATAATCACTGTAGCCTTTATATTATTAAATTTGAGTAAGTTTGTATTCACTCATACACACGTGTATAAAAGTAAGAGTAGTAAGCAAATTCCGAATTACACACAATATGAGAATTAAACAGCAATAAAAAATGCAGTTAACTAGATTCTGGGATGTGCCCAATTACATGTAATCAAGCAAGATTGATGAAATTTCCTATTTTCCTAATCCTTACAATCAGTTTCAAAGTTCTCAAGAAAAACAGAAAAGTCATCACTCGTTCAGGTATTCAAGTGACGAGGGGTCCACACTGGACAGATCGCACCTTCCTTTCGATATCTATCAAAACGAGGACATTTTCATAAAGTACGATGCACCATTCTAAGGAGGGAGGACGGAAAATAAAAATCCAAAACTTTTCCAGAAAAAATCGTAACTACACGTGAAGAAACAAATATATGGAAACGGCTGCATTATCTCATCGTGGATCCTCCTCACACGAAATTTAATCCTTTCGTGATAAGAACTCACCGGCCAGGGACCGCATACAACACGATAAGAACATGACAATTGAAATCCATGTTAACCTCAATGATTCACCTCAAGACCACTCTGGAGAGCAATAAAAGAAGATCTGTAAAGTCAATTATTACGGACCAACTGACTTCCTTTTCCCGAAATCATACCATTTCAAAATTCTACAAATATAAATTATCATCAATGAGAAATTCCATAATATGGATAAAGATTACACTTACATTTCAGAATCCCTAAAAGCAAGCTGTTGTTGTTATATAAATTACATAACAAGCTATAAAACCACTATTGGACCCTCAATATAATTAATTCTCTAAATCCAGAGTTGAACCAACATGTTTTATTAAAACATAAGAAAACGAAAATTCTATCTTATGTGGTCTTGATAAGAAAAGGCATAAGTGAGTAATTTATCTAAGCAATTTATGTAATGAATTGAGATATTTTGTTAAGGTGGGCAGAGAAAAGTAATAAATTTTCTAAAAAAAATACTCATTTTAAGAGAGGGGACATCAGAAATACTATAATTAATACCAATAACTAATAAGCTTATCAAAAAATTAATATAACTTCCTATTGTTTTAGATATAAACGCCCGCAGTGAATGAAACACTAGCTCAGAAGCAAGACTCCGCCTGCATGACTAAAAGGAACGCCGCTCAGTGGAACAAGATCGAGAATGAGAAGCTGATATGAATTAGAAGACCGCCTGCGAAAGGAAACACCACACCCATAGTGTGTCATTTCAAACCGCGTGTCGGAGCAACCGGCAAACGAGTCACCTACACGCAATGGAGAATCATTTGACCTCGTAAAATAGCCTCTTATCTTGGAATAGAGAAAATAGTACATTGTAGAGTTTAATCAAATCCTATATGCATATGCACGTGTAAAAAGTAAATTGAGAGTTTTTTAATATTATTAAATACAAACCCCATATACAATTGTCACCATGAAATGTCCAATAATCAAGGTGAAAACCTTGACCCAGACAATTTTATCTGAAAATGGCATTGAGGAGCCCCAATACAAATTTTCGAATAAATACAAAAATCATCGAGGACGATGATGATTCTAAGGAGGGAGAACTGTTACATCTCGAAATTTTACAAAATTTGATATAACGCCCAGCTAGGTGCAACTTACCATACCCCACATCTTTCAGGCTAACTCCATCAACTACACGCAATAGCATTACCGATCTTCTCTGAGTTTGTACCTAACAATGGTAACTGCACTACGGTTGGTAAGGTAAAAAATAAGATACATAAAGTATATTACCATGGAAGGATAATGATTCAGAGACTACCAATAAGTTAGCATATGTTCGGTTAATGAGCGATTGTAATTGCAGACTCTGCTTCTATAGGATATTTAAGTATATTTAATAACATACGAACGTATGCATATTCCTAATAATCTGAAACATAAAGAATAACAAAGTAAAAACTAATTATGTGGAACATGAATACACACGTATGTCTTCATTAAAGTAATAAGTTACCTAATAGAATATCATACTACATGTTACTATTAAAGTATAACCCACTTAGTGGAAAATCATGCGCATGGTCAGACAAGATTGTAACCGAAATTGTCTGACTAGAGATATCGCCTATTAGTAGCTATTAGTCACCGCATGCAGTAACAAGACTCGCACATATCAAATCACATATAGCTGATCTAGAGAAGACACGACCGATCACCGAAGGTGTCAGTTAACGGGACATAAATACCCCTACGCTACTCTTGTCAATCGTCTTTATTGTTCAATCAGTCATACTATCCACATAATTTTCGAACCGCTTCGATTAAGTCTCGAGCTTTTATCTCACTGTGAAATAGTAACGTGGAATATAACTTCGAACATAAGTCACTTCGGCTGAGACTCTCGGTCGTCGTAGAGTTCTTTCTTGCAATAAAGGTAAACGTAAGTTTATTTTATTGCAACTTTATACTATTTATCTGTTCTTATCCTTAATAAATCTGTCAAACTTTACTACATTCATTTATTTAAACACTGCACACTAACAGAGTTACCATAGAACTGACAAGTGACACTCAAACCCAGAATAAATAATTGATGAGGTCTTACCAGCCTGACTTAATCAGCACTCTCTTCTCTCTCATTTCTTATTTTCCTAACTACCCTCGCCTTTTGCTGAGGACGTGACACTACTAATCGCGTAGCAACATGATCTGAAACTTCGAATTTGACTAGCAAAAAAAGCCGATACTTTAGAAGGAATCTATATGATCATCGGAGTTGGTAACGATCGGTTATGTGTAGATATCATGCACTTTCTGTGAAAATGGAAATCAACAATAATAATAAATAATAATAATAAACATCAATTTTTAACGTCTTTTCAGACTAGATGGGAAAAAGTATCTGTCCTCTATATCTCTACTAGCTTACTACTTCCAGCATTCGGCCGGCAATCGGAAGACGTGAGGTTCGATTCCCACCGGAGCGAAGGAGAAAGATCTTTTTTTACAGATCTACGTTGATTTCCGAGGGGTTAACAACTTGACCGATGGAATGTACAGTGACTTCAAGTGACTTCAGTGTCTTAATGTGAGTTCAAGTCACTGCACGCCATTGATTTCAGCGAAGGAGTATACATGACTTCACAAGTTGTTGACCCCTCGTTGATTTCATAAATATTAGGAACCCTTATTTGAAATATTTAGAACCTTTTGAAACCCATAGTAACTTTAGATTTTCACTAATAACTAGAACCTTTGTAACCTCTCAGGTTAGTTTATTGCCTGGACTTTTACAAAACTATTCTAAATGGTCTTAGTTTTCAGATAAATTTCCTGCAGTATTTAAAATATGTATTCAGAATTATTCAGAATTTCCTTAATCTTTTAGGTTAACTATTCCGATACTTAAAATTTATTAAGATTTAGAACCGTATTATTGAGACGCATTGTCATTTACTTAATCCCAAACATTACAATAATGTCTAATAGTAAATAAATTCAATCACTTGTTAACTAATTAGAGTAATTTTTTGTAGTTCATAAAAATAATCTTGTTAAGATCTGGACACACTCTTTCTACCATTAACCAGCACAGGTGCTGAGCTAGGCCATATGCATCACAGATTTAATTTTACAAGATTTAATTCATAAATCTAATTAATTAATTCATTCATTTACTATTTATTTATTTGTAATTATTTGAGGAAAAGTGGCGGTTACCGCCCAAACTTCGAACCTTGATAAAGTATCTACAAATATTATTTTGATTTAGTGATTTTGCACTTTTAGTTTAAAATATTAAATATTTTAAATCAGGTGAAAACCAGGACTTTGGTATTCCTTGAATAATTTGGGCCAATGCATTTTTTATAGATCTTATTTCTTGTGGCCTCATCGTTATTAGAAAAAAAGAAAGCAAAATCTTCAATAATAAGATCCAATATTTACAACTTCCTTAATCCTAATCCTGATATCCTAATTTCTTTAGATTCCAATTTCCTATACCAAAATTTGATTAAAATGACATTTTTATTTGATATTGAATAATTACTTTTTGAAAACTCTATCCTATGCAGATCCAATTTAAATTTCTATCATTATTCTTATGATCTTTACTCTTGGATTTAATTACTAGGCAACTGTAGGTTATAACAGGAATTAAACAATACTGTCCATGGCCAACACGAACTTTAAACATGAATAATTGAGGAATGGGTGTGAAATGATTTATAGTGTGTTGAATGAGAGTGAATAAAATCAATTTATGTTGCAAATAATTTCTTTTGTTTCAGGAAAGATCCGAAATATAAAAATTTTCAATCAAATTTGGAGTAAAGTGGGTACCTAGAGGCTTATTGTAATTCGGGATCTGATGACTAAGGAGCTTCATACATTGTGAGGAGGGTAGCACCTGCCGTTTGCAGATTTTAGTGGTAGTGGAGAAAAGAGAAGCGGACAGGCTTCAGATACGTGTTGGCAATCGACACCGAAAGGTTTGAGGAGGATTACGTGATACTGTAAGTCGCAACTGTGACGAGTCCATTTTTACAAATCTGTTGCCAGGCTTGCCTTAGGGAGGAGAATACTTTGGAGAAATCTTAATCGGTATGAGATTTCTTTCCTTCAGAACTCATTCTATTATATTTTATATGCTGAGTTTAGTTAATTGATTTAGTTTGATTTGAGTTGAGTTGAGTTTAGATGAATATCTTGAACAGAAAGTTTTTGAACTTGGTCATGCCCCTTACGGAGTAACATACTTTTAATTATTCAACCACGCAATATTGGTTACATGAAATAAGCTGAAATCAAATTTTAATTGATTGACACTGAGGAGGTGTCTGACGCAAATAAATCAAACAGATTGAAAGTAAGTATGAGTTAAATTTTGTTTTTGTACTTA
Source organism: Andricus quercustozae (assembly GCA_932072015.1). Lineage (NCBI taxonomy): Eukaryota > Metazoa > Arthropoda > Insecta > Hymenoptera > Cynipidae > Andricus > Andricus quercustozae. The sequence goes on along the minus strand of CAKNWU010201167.1, from coordinate 4,723 downwards.
GAATTGAGCCACTCTGTACGTTAGTCCCCGATTTACGCCCCACAGAGCTGAGAAAAGCGTTACTAATTAGAAGAAGAACTAATTTCTTTTCACGGTAAAGGTAACCCGGATAATAGTAGATAAAGTAGTGATATTGAAAATTTCAATCTCAACAATGTCGGGATTTAAATCAACAGATTTTATACCACAAATAATACCAATTTTGTTAATTCGGAATACTCAACTAACCAAGCCAATGCTTCAATTTTCAATATAGACATTTAGATCCTCCCCGAAATATAAATTCGTCCTGCGACAATCCACGGAAACCAGAAACGGAATGAAATCACGAATTCAGGAGAAATTTATATAAATCACGAACGCATCCAGAGTGTCGTCTGAGCTCAGTTCGAATCCCCCTCTATCAGCCTCAGATGTCTACAAATTCGCAAACCTGTCGCTATTTCACGTTGACAGAACGCAGATTTTGACAATGGGTCGAGCTATATCATACATTTGTATGCACCAATCAAATTCTGATGAATAAACTGAACAGCAGCACATCCTAACAATGCGCTGAAAACCCTATAAACTAACCCCATATAAAAATATAAGGGTAAGAAGCCATATAAGTGTGCACCTTGGATAGTATGAAGTACTGGGTATAACGGTTCGCAAACCCCAATCAACTCTTTACACTGATACTCATGAGTCCTTCAGAATTTACTGCTACCAGGAGGAACAGGATCAATCGAACCTATTCGTTTGTGGTTTGCGTTTATCTTAACGTTTAATGTCACTCGGCTGCTGAGTCGCAACCTGCGCGGCGTTTCGTCGTACAGATAAGCTGTTTATGTTCAGGCGTTGAACCACTGTAGCTGTATCAGTGCAACAGATGCAAATACATCTATCTTGATGGTTTTTAACCCAGAAAATTGACGAAGTCAAACATGTACTTTTATGTGCTAGTAGATCATTAATTAGTGAGTCAGAATATCTATCGGTTATTTGAGCTACATAAAAGTGTCGTGAATGATTGAAAGGTTATCAGTTTACAGTAATTATAACAGAGCACAGGTAGTCATGCTCGCTAAATGCCATAGTCACTTCTTAAATATAAATGTATTTGTATTTGTATTTTTTGTATTTATTCATGAAAATTCCTAGGGCTAGATATCCCTATAAAGAACAGATGATACATATTACAATTTAAAAGTAATGGTGATCGATATAACGATTAAAATAAAAAATAGCTATTCAACAGAAGTAATGAAGTTAACTCATATACACATAAGTAGATGTGGTCTATTACCAGTAATATTGTAAATGTACATACGCAAATATACATGTTTAAAAGTAAATACATTCATGTGCGTGCTTATATATGTATTAAACTAAAGGATGACATGTTACCAATGTGTAATTTCGAGGGTAGGATTTGATATGTTAAATAAGTAACCAAAAAAGAGTTTTCTAAATTGAAATTGTTTATTTGCATTTCTAATGCTTACAGGTAGTTTGTTCCAAAGGCGAGCACCACGAATAACAAAAGACCTTTGCATTGAACACGTGCGGTGTGGCTGAATTTTTAGTACTGTTTTCCATTCACGGATTTTGAAATGTGTTAGTTGATCTTTGTCAATAAAATGGAAGAGATTAAGAAGATAGTGTGGAGCTTCATTACTGAATAGGCTATAAAGCAGGTTATCCATGAAAAATTGTCTTCTTTTAGCAACGTTAAGAAGACCTGCTCTGTCTTTATACTGAGTAATATGTTCGCCTTTTGGGATGTTATAGATGAACCGAATGCAAGCATTAAGCGTACGTTCAAGCTTCGCATTCAGTTCATCAGTAACATCATCATATACAACACAGCCGTAGTCAAAGAAAGGAAGGATGAGGCTTTTAATTAGAAGGATATGCTAAAGGTTTTCCTCGAGATATCCGCAACTTGTTCATTCCAAGTAAGAGAGCGATTAAGGATATAGCCTAAATCTTTCACAGAATCCACAAAGGGGATAAGACGCCCATTGATCAAGAGAGGAGGCAATGTTGCAATTGTTTCAAGTGAAGGAGAGGAAGAAGGTCCTACGATTATAGCCTTAGTTTTAGCAGGGTTAAGAGTGAGACCGTTTGTCAAGGCCCGCTGTGATAGTTGCAATGACGAAGTTCACTACCAAGTTCAGAGGTATAAATATTAAACAAAGTGGGCGCAAGCGTGGATCCCTGAGGGACACGACTCTTGACCTCCCCACAATACAACGCTCGCCATTGCTGATTTGTACTCTTTCAGAACGATTACTAAGATAAGATTCAAACCATTTAGCAGCCATATTTGAGAGATGAAGTGATTTGAATCTATTCAATAGTAAATTATGGTTAACTGTATCAAACGCCTTAGAAAAGTCAAAAAGGACAACAACAGTTATTTCCCTTCTATCTATTACCAGTTTAAGGTCAGAAGTGACTTTGAGTGTAGCTTTAAGAGCACTATGCCTGACACGAAACCCAGATTGCATTGGGTCAATTAGATTGTCAGTTTCAATATGTGCAGTAAGTTGCTGGTGCACAATGCGTTCGAAAGGTTTAGACAAGTCACAGAGGATGGATATCGGGCGGAAATGTTTGGGAGAGGTAGGGTTAGACATGTCATGAAAAGGACGAATAATCGCATCTTTCCAGGTATCAGGGTAGATTTCCACCTATAGAGATGCGTTATAGATATGCAAGAGAATAGGACAAATCACTGGTAAAGCTAAGCGGATCATTTTAATTGAGATACCATCGGAACCTTGAGCAATTGATTTTACCTCTGAGAGTTTTTTAATTAGGGTTTCTTGCGATATGTCAGAAAATAATAATTTAGTATCATCAAAGGTTGAGGGAATTGCGGGCGAGAAAGGAGTGCTGTTTGCAAGGAGTGTGGATTTTGTGGCGAAGGCTGTTAAAAGATCTGCGGCGGGGGGGGAGTGTTTAACAGAAGCCAGGTGTTGTTGGAGGAATAAGTCCAAGTCGTCTCAAGAGAAACCAGATGTTTTTATTTTTATTTCTTTTTGTAATAGCATTGTAATTATATTGGTTATATGAATCCCTGATTTTGGTTTGATCTAGGTTTCTCAATTCACGAAATTCGACTTGAATAATACTATTTTTTGTTAGACAAATAACCTTTCTATTTATATCCTTTTCAATAAAAATTCTTTTGCAATCATAAGTAGAGAGATGCTCAAGAAATTCGGCTTCATTCATATTTGTGAGATTGCGTATAGACAGAGGAGATATACTAGAGAAGGGATCAAAGGAGAACTGATATTGAATGCTGATACTGTAGTGGTATGAAAGGAATTAGATTGACAGTTGAGTGGAAGAAATTACCTTGTCTAGATCATCAACAATCATCAAGTCAATCAATGTAGTAGAATGATCGGTGTGGTGCGTGGTACTATGGGGAACTATAGATAATCCGGCGCAGAACACTACTGATTTTAAATAGTTAGTTAAATTTTTGGTGGCATTAAGATTTGTGTTTAGGTCACCAGTAAGTATCATGTTATTATAATTAGGTATAATCTCAATAATATCAGTCTCAAGTTCCCTACAGTACGAAGCATTGGGAGGTTTGCAAACCACACCCACCAACATGCTGTTATGAGAAGAAGATACCTTGATAAAAAGGTATTCAGGCATAGGATAATTGGCAGGAGGACTCTTTCCCACCGGTACACCCATAAAGCTGACATGAATGTAGAGACAGACCCCTCCACCTCTTCTCTCATCTCTATCTCTACGGAAAAGTGTCTAATGATCAAGTGCTACAAGGCTAGATGGTGTGTTAGGCGTAAGCCAGGTCTCAGACACGGCTATGATATGATAGGAACAGGACATAAAAAATAAGGCACCTAAAAAGGTAAAAATTGAAAAAGCAATAAGCATTATAATGTTAACATGATAAATATTTAAGATATCCATTGAAAATGTAAGATGGTTAGTTTTAAGTTGCAAGTTACCTGAGAGAGAGGTAGCACATAGGAAAAGATAATAGAAATAGAAATAACATGATCAGTAACCAACAGAGCCCAAATTATGTAATTACAATTAGGGTAAAGTAGAGTCCAATAGTTGCTTAAGTGACAGTGTAGATATAAATCTAGAAGAATTATCAATGGTACTGAAGCAATATAGTCATGATTACTTTGACTTAACATATGTTTTAGAACATAATAAATCCAAATGTCACAGTTATAATGACTGAGAAAAGTTTGAGTTATTAAATACTAATTTACAATTAAAAAAATTATTATGTAAGCTTGAGGTGTCCCGAATTGAAAGATATGTATATTGTTGTTCTAAAAAATCTGTTAGGTTGGCGCTGATGTAAAACGTGCCAACAAAACAAGGTTTTTGAGCCACTTTTTTTAAGCCTCGACTTTCGAAGCTTCCCAAACCGAGCTACGCAGTTTTCCAAATTTCGAAATATGCATTTGTTTACTAATTACAGACCGTTTTCCACAATTTGAAAAAATGAAATTTGATCAATATTTCCGAAATAATCCTAAACGCATATTTCTGAATTTAATGAGAATAGTCACCTTATAAAAAGTGTTAAAAAAAAGTATCCATTTCATAACAATATGGACCTCAGAAGGGGTTTCGGCTCCTGAAGGAGGGGTACTGAAGGAAAGGGTACCTGAAGGATCGTCTGTGAATCTTTTCAGATTTTTCAAGACGTCCAGCTCGGTTTGGG
>CAKNWU010201107.1:0-13832 GCA_932072015.1 Andricus quercustozae | reverse complement strand
ATTTTAAAAGATTTCAAAACTTTTCAAACGATTTCCGCAATTGCCAAAAAAAATCTAAGAGATTTTAAGGTTTTTCTTTTAATTTTGCATGATTTTTTGAAACATGTTATGAAAAATTCCACTAATTTTATAAGATATTTGAAATTTCTGAAGTTTTTTTTTAATATTTAAAATTTGAAAAGATAAAACAGAAATTTCTTAGATTCCTGAGAAAATTAAAAATAATGTTCTTTTTTTTAATTAATTTTAAGGGAATATTTAAAAAGATTTTAAAACATTACAAAAGATTTAAAATTTTGCAGTTCAGTTTTGATGATTTCAAATTTAAAAAAATGTCGGCTCTAACAATTCGAAATTTTAAATTCAAAATATCAGGGATTTTTTCCCCTTGATTAAAACGGCCACCCTAACATACTACAAAAGACGATTTTTTCTGCGCTGAAAAAATTAAATGAAAAATCTAAAAACCTTATTGAAAATGCTGAAAATTATTTTGACTGCTCCGATCCAAAGTAGAACGACGATACATGCTGATGCAAAATCCTCCACATCGTCGCATGTGATGCTGCCAATAACATTGACAATGCCCTGAAAGACATTCGCAAATGTGTGCATCGCTTCGATACAGAGATCTCGAAAAAAACAGACCACCTGAAATATTAGGTTCATCAGGACAATTATCAGCTCCAGTGTCCGTGTGAAGAATTCCAGTAAGATGTCCATAAATAGCTCGAGGGTGTCCCAAAACCAGCATATGATCCCCGTGACAAAATCCGAAAATTGATCGAAGACATTATATATGCTACTGACGCTACCTCGCATACTGACTGATCAATTGCTGATCAATTTTTCCCCGCGCCCCTTTTCGGATCGGACCGACCGAACAGAAATTTTGGATCAAATTCGGCAAATTTTTCACGGCAAAGATTTTCTAATCATTTTAGGATGACAGTTATCACGTTCTGAGTGAATTGAGACGAGTCAATTTTCGAGAAACAATTGATTTCGGATATTCGATTTTTTTACTTGATCTCAAATTTTGCAGAAGTTTTAAATTAGAGGTGTGCAGTGGTTTTTTCGAATTTTCAAAATTCGAATATTTGATCAATCGAATTTTAAAGATTCGACTTTACTTTTAGATCCATTTTTCTCCGAAAGAAGGAGTAATTTTTATTTAAAAATTTTTAGCAATCCAAGTAAATCAAGCCAATGTTCCAAGCGTGTCTAAATTTGTATTAAAAGTGCGAATAATCGACTGCCCACCTCTATCCTAAATGTTTAATGTAATTAAAATTTTGGTGCAATTTTTAAATTTTGAATAACTAGCCTGTACAAAATAAATATGTTTTTATCAGCTTCTCAAAACTAAAAAGGTTTAGTTTTTAATTTTTGTAAATTAACAAAATTAAAACGGTTTTAATTGTAGCTTATATATATTACTACTTTATTTTGAATTTAAAACATATACGATTCAAATAATTTTTCTATTAGGCATTTCATATTTTGTAATAGACCGAATCCATTTCAAATTATTATTATTTTATTATTATTATTTTTTTATTTATTATAGCAATTGTAACCCAGAGAGAGGGTGTAGCTGGCGGGTGAAATTATCAGGATTGGCTTACCAATGAAACATGTTTTTGTACGTGAAGAAATAAGCTAAATTTATACATTTTTTACAATTGTTTCTAAATTTTAAGGGTAAAATGAGTTCCTTGACATTTTTACTTTAATCCTTTTAGTCATATTTTTCCTTAAATCCCAAATTTTTTCAAATTTGTTTTCTGTAAAAGTGGTCACATTATGTTTGAAAGTTGTTTTTAAACAATAAAAACACATCCTAGCAAAACATTCTGAAAGACTTTCGAATATAAATATTTAGATCCAGATATTTTAATACCGAAGGTTCAAAATCTATGAAGCAAAATTATTTTAAAAATTCATCGTGTGCACAGTAATACAATTGACAATATGTGGAGATTTAAAATTTGAACAAATTCAATTTTAAGGTAGTTGTGCGGGAAAACAAGTCTCGGAAAAATAAATTTAATTTTACTTTCAAGAATTCCAAAATTATTATTGATGGTATTGTTGAAAAGAGAAAAAATTATTTTTCATGACAACAATTTTAAACCTACACAAATTACTTATTGAAAAACTTTTATTTATACCCGAACCTTTTTTTCTTATAACTTCCTATCAAATTAAAAAAAAATGATTGACTTTACTTGAATGATAGCTAGATGATTTATCGTAAAAAAGATTCTCTACAAGTTTGCCGCATCCACTTTTCGATAATTAATTTTGAAGGCCTGAAATCATTAACAAGGAATTAAAAAAAAATATTCAAGAAATTAAAAAATTATGACTTTCCCGCACGACAGCTATTGTAAGTAGAGAATGTGCAAAATGTTTTGAACAAATCAACAATGTCACATTTGACGCTTTCAAAATTGAAAAATTTATTTACAATAGGTAACAATTACAATTACAATTTACATAGGTTAAATAATTGCAAATCCCTAAATATTGTTCAATATTAAATTTAGAACAATTTCAGGAAACGGTGTCTTTAAAATTACCAGTAACTTATTAGGTATTTGTCCTAAAAAATAGTATTAGTCTTAGTCTTAGTGAAATAGAATGATTATACAAAATGATAGTATTTAAAGAAATGATATTAGTTTTAAAAAAAGGTTTAATTGCACTTAAATGGTTAAAAATACCTCGTGGAACCAGTCACTGTTATTCAAACTGAAAAGTGCGAGCCATATGATTGTAAAAATAAGAGCAGCATAAAAATCTCCGACATCGTTGTAATTTTCTGCCTGAAAAACGAGTTTGTAGATTTCGCTGCCGAGCCTCGCAAATAGGCTGTAAATATAATCTAAAAATTCGTGAATTGAGGTTGACATGATGGAGAATTTTTTAGCAGAGTTGGAAGGATTTTCTGAACGAAACTCATTATTTTCGTCTAAGGTAGTGGAAGAGAGGGTGTCGCCTGTTTTATGCGAGGTGCACATTTTGCTGGGAATATTTAAAAACTAGAATTTTAGTTGTCAAAGCTTCAAAACTTATTCAGCAATAATTTTACAACTTGAAAAATTTGAGAAATGTGACGTTGACAGCCATGACAGCCATTAGATTAAAATATTGAAACATTGCGTGAAGTTCACGTTGGAACTTCGATTTGCACATTATTTCAAACTAGTAGCAAATACCTGGATTTTTAAATCCTCACATTAAAAATATAAAAAATTAAAAAATCCATTATTAACCAAATTTAAAACAAATTAAGAGTTGTTCAAATATATAAACTGTATAAACTGGATCAATTGAGTTTATTCTTACAAATATGTTATTATGAAATTGCATATTATTGACAATTTTTCTCAATTTCCCCGTGAAAACGAAAAAAGTGGTGGTAAGTCAGAAAATCCTGTGGGAGGCGATCGCCGGTTTCGCCACCCTATAGATCCGCGCCTGATTGAAAGCGCTTGAAATAAAAAATATATATATTGAAAATTTTTTAATTGAAAACGTTCAAAGTCAAACAGTTTTGGATCAGTTACAATTTTTTAAAAAGGACAATATTTGTAATGGAATGAAAAGGAATTGAACTTGTATCATTTCTAAATAAAAGCGTTTAAAATTAAATAATTTGAAATTGTGTTTGGAATTGATCAATTTTAAATCAGAATTTCTCAAAATTGAAAAATTTAGACTAAAAATGTTTAAAATTTGACAATTTCATTAGAAACTAATCATAATTGTATTATTTCTACTTCAAAGCGTTCAAATTTTTGTTTTTTTGATTGAATTATCTGAAAATTGAATGGTTTCAGGTTAAAATTTGGAAAATAGGACAATTTCCAAGTGTTCAAATTTAAATAATTTCAGATTCGAATTTAGAAAACAAGAACATTTAAAATCCAACTATAATTTTTGATTTAATGCGTTTAAAATTGAATAATTTAAAATTGAAATCTTTAATTTAACTGATTTTGATTTCAAAACTATTAAAATTTATTGTTAATCTGAAGTTGAAAACTAAATTGAATGTTTCAAAGTCAAAGCTTCTGAAATTCTAAAATTTACAATAGTTATTTTATAAAAAAAATATAATTTAGCATTAAAATTGTTTAGACAAATTTTTATAAGATCAAAAATTAAATTCATCGTCAATTTCACAGTTAAAAATGGAAAAATGGTGTATTATAAAATCTTGCATATTGTATTCTTCTAAAAAAACGTCTAAAATAAAGTAATTTTAAATGGGAAACATTAAAAGTTGAAAAATTAAAACATATGAAATTGGTGAATTTTTAATTCAGCGAAAATTCACATGAAAATTCAGGACCCTAAAAGTGTAATCATTCAAAATTGAAGAAAGTATTCAATTACTGAGTTATCATTTTCAGGTAGTTGATTTTTTTATTTTGGTTTCAAACAACACAATTCTTAAGTTTTTCATTTTAAATCGTTTTCAAATGATTAATTTCCTTAAATGTGTAAGTAAAAATTTGGAGAGTTTAAAGATATTACATTGAAAATTTAAAAAAAAATACAAATCAAACTCGCAATGAATCCAATTTTTGAAATTGCACAATTTTAAGCCTGTCAACTCGAAATTCTTTTTATTTTTGAAGTTGAGATTGAAATTTCAAAATTGTGGAACATTTTCAAATAAGAAAGAAATCACTTTTCAATGTCTGCGTCTAAAATCTTCTCATTTTTAAAGCTTGAATTTGACATATTATTTTCTTAATTTTTCATTGTTTTGAATTTATTTTGGAGGCATTTAATTCAAAACTGTTAAATTACAAACCTTTAAACGGAAAATTGTACAAATATCAAGTCTCTTAATTCGATAATCCACGATTTCGGAAAATTTGAAAACCCAGGCAACTTTCTACGTTTAAAATTGAAATCAAACAATTTGGAATATTTAAATCTAAAATTATTACATTTAAATCGACTGAAATAGAAACAAAAGAATTTATAGTATTTAAATCTATAATTATTTAATATAAAACTGACTATATATGAAATTTAGCAATTTGGAAAGATTTTATAGTGAAATTGTCTTGACATTTTTAATATTTGAGTTTGAAACTAATGTAGATTCGGAAAGATTCCAATTTAAAATTGTTGAATCATCAAGGCTGTCAATTATTAATAATTGTACGATCCTAGCAGTCGAATTCTCAATATAAATATAAAATATTTCTGGGCGGTCTGTAAAAAAAATGTCTGGTGTTTTCCCGTCGGTTGTCAAACATTTTTACAGGTTAATAATTATTATTAACAATTACAAACTTTGTTTAAAAATTGAAACCTTCTTAAATTACGATCTCGAAACTAAATCTTTACAAATTATTAAGTTTCAAATTGTGCATCATGATTTTTAAAATTCAATCATTTTAATTTGAAGCGAAAAATTAAATAACCTGACAGTTTTATAACACATTGATATGGTAGAAAAATTCACAAGATAAAAAAACCCCGAACACAGAATGAATGAATCCTAAACTATTATATATAATAAATAATAATATTTTTCTTATTACTTAGGAGGAATATTTTGTTTAAAACTTGCAAGCTGTATAACGTAATAAAGTTTTATTTACTTAACAAAATCGTATATAACAACAGAATAACAGCTTGCAACACTAATAACAATAATATATCATTGTAACAGATGTTGGTCTAAAACATATAAAAATGCTTTTTTCGTCGTAAAAATGCGCACATTCGACTGTGAACAAACTTTTAATTTGGACCAGCATAACAACATATTCTTTAAAAAATTGAATTGTCGCAATTTCATAACTAAACTTTAAGTGGAAAATGTAAACAATAAGTAAGAATTAATATTACAGTTTAACCAACAATAAAATTAGAGTATGATTAACAGTTTGAGTTGGCGTTTAAATTTCATGTGAAGGGTTATATACTAAACATAATTCAGAATTAAAAAGTATTTCATTATAAAACAACATATGAAAAGTAGGATTGTAGGTGCCGAATTTAGATCAGATAAATTACATGCATCAGCATCACTGCATGATTGAACACAACCCCTAACATACCTACAACAAATTATATAATTAGACAAAGGGCAATATACATTTAATTGTATAATCGATAGGTTTCAAATATAAAGCTTACTTATTATCGAAGTAAAAGCCCCCACAGTGAGACATCCGTATCAGTTCAGAATCTGTTGTTAAAGTTCCACTATCTAATGCACAGCTTCTTATTGTTAAAGATTCTCCAGATTCGTCTACAATATTTAAAAATTTATACATTCAACAAATTAAGAAAAAGAAATGACAAATATACTGCATTTTTTTTAGTGTTCGTTAATCGAGTTTCAGAGAGGATTAAAAAATGGCTTAATATTTTGTACTTATAGGAATTGACTACTTAAATTTCTTAAAAATATACACTGGAGCCTGGATTTGTGCACGGTTTTGGGCATGGCCTGCAGTGGCCTTCGAAACAAATCCAGGGACTCCGAACGTAAACGGGCAGGGCCGCGTGAACCATTTTTATTGGATTTGGGCGCATGACGCAATCTGATGCAACTAACGCGCTGAGAGTGTGACCCTCATGCTGTTTGTAATGCTTGACTGAGCAATGCCTCTCTTTCGGTCTCGCGCTCCCCGTATTACCAAAATGGGGAGGCCATCAATTCTAGGAGTGCACAAATCCAGTTTACGAAAATCCAGGTTCCAGTGTAATGCGAATTTTCTAATTTACTTTATAGCGAATGCGAGGACTCACCGTAAATTCCTGCTATTTTAACACAAGCAGTTGCAGGAAAAAGACCATCTCGGTTTTTACGACCTCCTAAGCAAGGCGATTCCAGAAACTCCAGACTTCCATTATTATGAAATGGGTCGTCGCAGGCTTTATTATCCCCTCCGATTGAAACACATTTGAAGCAGTCTAATGCTTCGCCTATTCAAGGAGTAATTCAAGTGCTTTTATACAAATTTTTTAAAAGCGGTTTTGGTGACATTATATGGCAACTTTTAAATTATTTAACTAGGATAGAAAATTACTTGTTGGTAACACTCTTTGATTACATTTGTCCAATTACACATTTTACAAAATCCATGGCCCAAAATGCTCTCGAGAAATAGAGTGATTACTCGCGAAAATATGAGAATCAATTGTTTGAAATTAAATTAATGTAGGTACCATATTCTTGAGATTCCAAGTCGAAATAAATTGCATTTTCAACAACAAAATATGAATTTCCTACAAAACTAATAAAGAGATGAATTTTCAACCAAAAAAGAAGAATTTTCAACGAAATAGTTGCATTTTCAATTAAAAGAGGTCAATTTTTACCTGAAAATAGAATAATTAAATTTTCAGATAAAAAAATAATTTTCAACCAAAAAGAAAACTAAGTTTCGACAAAATAGTTAAATTTTCCATGAATCCAATCGATCATTCACAAAATACAAGGGGGGGGGGTATACCTGAAAAAGGCATAGCGCATTTTGTGAATGGTCCCTAAACAGAATTAGCTATCAACAAAAGAATATTACATTTCTATTCAAAAAGACAAATGTCATAAAAAACAGTTGAATTTTCAATAAAATAATTAAATTGTTAACAAAGCATAGAATTTTTAATCAAAAGAGATGAATTCTGAACCAAAAATGTAATAGTAGACTTTTTAATTAAAAAGAATTAACTTTCAACCAAAAATGGTTCGATTTTTTATTGGTGTTATTAAAGGGGAAGTTTATGCAAAAAGTGCGTGAAGTCTGATTTTAAGAATTTAACAAACTCACCTTTCTGGCTGATTTCGAAGAGAATTAACAAAAAAATCCACCGTCTATTAAATCCATAAAAAGAATTCTTCATCTCGTAATTATAAATTCAATTTTTGGTTTTGATATCACTGTTTGAATGAACACAATTTGGAAGTTGTTGCATATATTTAAATATTTTAAGTTTTTGGATAAATTGTACATTTTCTGAAGGAACTCATGACACCGAACTAATCGAGGGAAGAGAGCACTTTTGTGATTCGTTTGACGAGTTCGTCGACGTACACTCGTACAGTATTACGATTTACGTCGTTTCGACGGGGTGTTGTGATTGTTTGTAACCAAGGAAACTGTACTCCACGACCTACCACAATTTGAGGAAAAGTTTACCTAACAATAAAGGAAAGTAGAACATCCTCAGAAAAAAGATGCCCTGAAGTGTACAGGATTTAGTGTATTACTTTATTATCAAAATCATCAATATGTATATTTCCATATGAATGAAAATATTAAATTAAAATATCTAAAATGATTTTTAATCATTTTTTTCCTTGCGAAATTAAAAGAGCATTAAAAACTGAATGTAATTACTTTAATAATGTTTTCAACAATAAGTTTAAATATTTTTTAATAATTGTTTGTAATGTTGGATGTTAATTTTGGCTTTAGGGTCAGAATAAATAATTCAGTCAATGTTTAATTGAACCAAACGTTTCGGCGCACAATGGTGGCCCTCATCAGTGGTTAATTTGTATTCTGGAAAAGACAGTTACACAAAAATGTTTATCAGGGACGCAGTGTGAGAATGTTGTTTAAATAAGAAAATTAATTCAAATTTGATTCGGTACAATCTTAGATGTCTTTGATAATATTTGCATAACTTTAAAGGTGTGTTGCCCTTGTTTAGACAAAAGTTTACTGTTTTAACTTTTTCTGAAAAAATGAAGCATTTCTGATTGGCCGTGACACCGGAAGTAGGTTTCAGCTAACCAACGTTTCAAGCAATGCAACCAGGATTGGTTGAAACGCTGTTTTCTGAATGATGCCTGTCAACGTACCAGAATTGTTTGAATATTTAGTTGTTTGATATTTCTTTTTAAATTTGAAATATTTTGTTCTCATAAATAAAGTATTCAACAGAATTTTTAAATGTACTAGAACTGTTAGAATCTTATGCAGTATTTAACCAATATATTAGTTATCTAAAATTCATGAAACTACCCCATTTTAACAAAAAATTAATTAAAATCTGCCCAGAATATATGTGATTTAACTATTAAGAAAGTGCATGACAGACGTTTACTGTGGTAGTTTTAAAGGCTAAAGATTGTAGAGACTATGAGCTAATTTTTTAAATTTGCTTACTTATTTCTACCGTTTTGTTACAGAAGTTGAAATAGTAAAATGAAACTTTTTGAGAATTTATATATAAATTCTCTCATCCCTGTATACGGGGATTTGATATTTAACTCCGTTAAACTGAAAAAATCCCATTTTTTCTGAAACACCCGTTAGATATGGATTAGAATCGCGTGATGCTGATTGGCACATAAAAAAATAAAGAAGAAAACACACCTCGCATACTAATGGCACGCAGTGCCGGATTAATGAATTTGGGGCACCTAGGCCATGACTCTCTGTGAGTCCCTCTCCCCCCTTTTTATAAAATTTTTGAGTAGCAGCCGTTAGTATGAAATTATTTTTCATAAAATTTTTCAATAAATAATAGATGGATTGAAGTAGTTTACTAAAATATACGTATATTTTTATTAACAATAATCACAATTATACACTGCAGTTTGCAGTAATTACATAAATATGCTACTTTAATTGCGTTTTCTGGCCTTTAGTAGTGCAAATATTTGTATTATTTCGTCGTAATTTAATGAATTTACAAGCTCTGCGTTCGATGAAAAGAAAACTAATGCAGGTAGGTGTTTCTCGCTTTTTGAATTTCTTAAATAATTCGTTACCCGCTTTAATAGAGAAAAAGAATGCTCTTCAGATGCATTGGTAGATCAAATGCATAAGTAAATGCGAAGTGCAATTTTCAGATTATAGGATAGGGATAGACCATCATCAAACGTTTCGAAACAATTATCTGTAGGATCGTACTCGCCGAATATTCTTCGGACAATTGCTTTTATAAATCTTTATTATAAACATTAACTAGATCGGTAGCCTTTTCTCTTATTTCATTATCCGATAGTGTTTCTGATTTATAAAGCGAAAACAACCGTCGATCTCTCTGTAGGCATCACTTCATCTCAGTAACTTTGCTCTAAGTCTGTTAATAATATCGAAAAATTTTCCTTCTTAGTCTTTTATTTTCTTCTTGATATTCTGCGCACTGAGTCAATCTTTTTCCTTCCTCTTCATAAAAGTCGAATTTATCTCGTAAACTCGCATCACACAGAGCTAAAGAATAATATTGAACAATTATATCACACAGTTCAGTGGTAGTATTTTGTAAAAATTTATTAGTCGCGTCAATGCGGTTTGGTACCAAAGAATTTTATTACGCTTACTAGCCGATGAAGAACATTTTCCCAATAAGGTAGTACGCTCTTTCTCGTATTGTTCTGTTAAACCGCGGTACAGAATTAGCACACAATTAGCACTACATTATGCAATACGGAAAAACTTAATATGATAAAGTGGTTGTGCTAACTTAACAGACCTTGTCTGTCGTACCGAGTAGAGAGCTTCTTAGTACATACATTTTTAAACTTTCATGATGCTCATTGCTGTTTTCATGAGAAGCTAACAATTTTGACGCATTTTTCCAATCATTAAAGCCTGACGATAGAGCTACAGATTCAATTTTCCCGAATAACATGCAATGTATATTACTGAACCTAGCAATTGAGAGTACAAGAGCAATTCCCGCTGCTTTATTTCCCCATTCGGAAGTATCTTAAAAAACAAAACATAATTTTGTACAATTCCGAGGGGTAATGTTCTAATTTGAGAGAGAGGGAGGTTCGAAAAAAGGAGTAGTAGTTGAACTGCATACAGATTCTAATTTTCCAAAATCCAAGAAAATGGACGGGTTAGTTGAATTAAGAGGTAACAATTAATTTTCGAATTTGAACTTGAGGCTATTTTCGAAGACAGATGTTTTGAAGATACAAACGTAACGCAACGTATCTTATTGTCAACTTGGAAGTATGAAACTATAATTCCCAATAATATAATTTTGAATTTTAATTGATGCTCTTTTTTTTCAAAGAAGAGGTAACAAAAGTCTAGAAATTTTTAAATCCGTGGGGCTCCTCAGACCCGCGGGCCCCCTAAAACTCGTGGGGCCCTTAGGTTATGGCCTTATACCTAGGCCTATTGGATAATCCGGCACTGAATTGGCACGCAAAGATAATTTTGCATGACCATAGAGCTGAACATAATGGAATGATGCTGATGAAGTTTCCGAGAATATGACACTTTATTGATTTAATTTGTAATACTCATCAAGAATATTAAAGGTAATTTAATAAAAAGTATTTTAGCTTCGTTTAACACAAGCAAATTCTTTTATATTTGAATATAAAATAACTATTCCGCACTTATCCGTATTATTCCGAAATCCGTATCCAAACTCAATTATAATGGATCTGAAGCAATCATCAAAAATGTAATATAAATGTATCAATATTAATATGGATAAGCGTTATATTTAATATACTTTGTAAATTATTTTAAATTATGTTACAACCAGGCCTGAGATTGTCAAAAAAAGTGGATAAGCCCTGCGTTTTTTATCGGAGTGTGGAGTTTGTAGCGGGGGAGGGGGAGGGGGTATTCAAAAAATATGTATCATATATATGAAAACCGTTTTATTTCCATATCAATTGTTATAAAGGAATCAAAGTGCCTTTTTTGCAAAATTTCAAACTGCCCTCTATGAAAAAATATTACAGAAAAATCAGTATAGGCCTATAATTTTTTTCCTGTAATTAATTTCCCATAATTTGTTCGTGATAGCGATTCTGCACAGCAGTATGAATAAAATATATGCAGTAAAAATCTGTACATTCCGTTGATGTCTTTAAAATCGCTTGAAATTTTATTGAAATCCCTTTGTACATTTGGAAATTCTTTGAAATCCCTGGAAATGCTTTAAATCTCTTAAAATTCTTTGGAATCTTTCAAAATAACTTCCCAGGAAAAAGAATCGCTAATTGCGGTCTATCGGTTTGTGAAATTTTGGATCGGACTCATCAATTTAATCATTTCAATCGGCCACTATACAGCCACCGCCGATTCAGGAAAATTTCGATGAATGGAATTATTGTTAATTTTTTTTTTTTAATCGGAGCCATTGAAACGAAATTTACTGATTGGTTTTCTTATATTTCAGACAAATCATCCAGTAAATATAGTTTCGATTAAAAAAACTGTAAAATAATTCAACGAGATTTTCCTGAATTGGTCTTCGCTGTACGGTTGCCGATTGAAATGATTAAAATTCGCGAGAATCGGCATTCATAAATTTTCCGATTCAAATCATTCTTGTTCCCTGGGTTTATATCTTTAAAATCCTTTGGGATTTTTTAAATTCCTTAATATCCCTTGAAATAGTCGAAATCCGTATAGAATACCTTGAAATAAAATTTATTTTATTCCCTAAAGTTTTCTTGAAATCCCTTTAATATAAATTAAAGTAAACTTCATTCAAATTCATTAAAGTTCTCTAAAAAAAAAAACCTTTCAAAAATATATCTAGAAATCTTTGAAATCTTTGGATATTTAATTAAATCCTCCACGAGTAAATCATGCAAAATTTGTTTAAATACCTTAAAATCCCTTTAAATCGAGCTTAAAATCTTTGAAAATCCTGCTAAATTCCTTGACGCACCTTGAACATTTTGAAATCACTTGAAATTTTTTGGAATCTTTTGAAATAACTTAGTATCTTCGAAATCCTTTGAAAGATTTTTTATTTCTTCATGTCCCTTAATGTTTCGGAAAGTTTTTCTAATATTTCGTAGGAATAAATTTGGAAATTTTCTTGAAAGTTAGGGAATTTTTCATAAGAAACTTTAGGAAAAATTCCGTAAAAGTTCGGGAATTTAAATAAAGTTAGTTATTTTTCCCAACAAACTGTAGGTAAAACTCAGAAAAAGTTTGGGAATTTACCCAAATGATGGCTTAATTTGCGGAACCCCATTTTTAAAACCTGTGGAATTGTAACCTGAAAATTCTTGGACAATTTGCTCTAAATTGCATATCTTTTTTAGATCAAATCTTTTTCACCCGCATTCAGAATCTCAATATTTCGCGATTAAATTTCTATTGAAAATGACTATTTAATATTTTTTATCGCAATCCGCAGCAGAGCCTGTTCTAATTTGTGGGCGGTGTCACTTTGAGATTGTCAAATGACACATATATTTCCTCGAAACATAGATAACTTTCTCTATATAAAATTTGTGCTGCCTTGGACCAACAACACTTAATCTCGAAAGTGGTTTCTGGTCTTACTTTTTAAGTGGTGATTTGGATTTTACAGAATGTTTTTTCGCTCTCCTGAAAAATTCTGATTTTGTTGGTTATCTATTTCTGTACTTCTACCCTTAAAATGTTATTTATTATAAAGAAACCGTAAGATATTCTTTCGGAGCGCGTAATTGTCAAATCAATTACTGTAATAATAAATGTTGTTTATTATAAAGAAACTGTAAGATGCTCTTTAGGAGAGTGTAAAATTGTCAAAAATGTTATAATTTCAATGAATGTGAAACTAAATCTGAATATAAGAAAAACATACCTAATTTTTTACGAAAAATAATTTAATCAATTAAAGTATCAATATTATGTAAAAAGTACACTGTTAGAAATGTTTGCAATTTTAGTATACACGGGCATAATAAATTTCCTATATGTTTACTAAATTCATTACACTTTGTAATTTTAGTATACTTACGTATACTAAATTTCTTTTATGAAGTTATATGTATACTAAATTTATTAAGTGTACATTAAGTTTCTTTCACTTATATGAATTTCATAGTTTCTGTATACTAAAATTCATATACG
>CAKNWU010201106.1:0-14138 GCA_932072015.1 Andricus quercustozae | reverse complement strand
TACCCTGGTCGATAACTCTACCATCACATACTAATAAGATATTTTTATTCCCTATTTGTTTGAATGTTATATTCGTATATAGATAAAGTAGATTTCAACTAAAAGTAATTTCATCGAATTTCGTTGGGTTACATTAAAATTAGTTGAGATTTTTCTAATTTCACGAAATATAATGGACTTTCATTTTTATGATTCAGGTAAGTTTGAATTTTCTCATCTTAAAAGACTAATAAAAGCCAGAAGGAAACCTATGGCGAGCAAAGAAAATGAAAAAAATTCTGATCCTGCACAGAAAAAATAAAAGGTAAAAAGCGTTGCAGGTAAAATTTCTGGAGGTAATCTCACCATGCAAAAAAAAATGAAGATCAGTAAGGGTAAAACGAAAATTTAGTGATCTTTTATGTTACCTTGCAGATTTTCAATGTTCCGCACCCCTAAAACATTTAAAATTAAACTTTTGTAAATTTGTTCAAAACGAATAATTGCTTCCTCATAAAGGAAGCTTTGTAACGATGAAAATTTTCGATCTTCATTTTTTGACATATCTTAAAATAATTCAACCTCAGGAATCCAAAAATTAGTTATAAAGCAAGTGGAGCTACAACCATGAAATTGAGAGGGATTATAGTCATAAATAATGCATTATTTAATATTTATTATTGAATAAGTTCAGAGCCGGCTCAGATAACAATAAATTTTTTATTTTCGATTCTATATTTTTCTCAAAAATCGTTTCAGATGTGATTTTTTTTGCAATTTTTAAATTTAGTGCAGTATTGGCAGTAATAACAGGCCCTATAAACTAAATTTTTTCAAATAGTGGTTGGTATTTACTTGATATAATTCGATATCATGTTTATAGCTCTCTCCATACAAATGTATACATTTTGAGTTATTGGTTTATAATTACAAATGTGTTTAAATATTAGGAATGTAGCAAAATAATGAGTACTAAATCTGTTCGTTTCGACAAGTTGAATCGACTGATGTATTTAGAAACATTCTATGACCAAATGAAGTTATGATATGTGCAGAGTTTTAAATTTTTCTAAAGATTATAAGAGAAAAACTTTCGTAATTTTGTGAATATAGCAATATTGTAAGTACTAAATTTATTCGTCATGCTGAGAAAAATGGTTTGATGTATTTAACAGGCCAATTCACCAATTGTTTAAGTATTAAATTTATTCTTTTTGATGAAATGAATCTATCAACTACATAAAAAAACTTCTACAATATATGAACAAGAAGCGATAAACAAAGAACAATAATACGCAATAATAAGTAAAATAAACAATAAATAATAAAAGAGCGCCGACGAAATCCCCTTTTCCATCCCCTCTGATTTATTTTACAATCCAAAATCCTCTTTTCCGTCCTCCCAAAATGCTTTGCAATCCAAAATTTCCTTTTCCATCTCCTCAGATTCCTTGGAATCCAAAATCCTCTATGAGTCCATGGGGAATATGATTTTGAAACAATGAGAAACCTCCTGGCATAATCAAAAAGAGAAAGTTCGTCATCTTCATTATTTTCAAAAATATCAGAAAAATATTGCCTTTTTTTAGAAAAAAATTGAAAATATTTATGGCACCCGACCCTAAAACTTTTTTCAGGTCACAAAAAACACTCAGTCGCAAACACATATAGCCTCATGCTTTCTTAAAACTTTGGAGCAAAATATGGACAATTTTGGTTATAGCATTGTCACTATAATGGTTAAAACTGTTTATTTAACAACAGTTACTTGCATTTTTGTATTTTTTACTTTCGCTATAGAAAAAAGTTGTAATGTCCATTCAATCCTAATGATCAAGGGCCGATTTTATTGCTTGAAAGATTCTTTAAAACTCTGTTTTCTTGGTTTTTATTAAAATTAGTTTGTTCACAAAAAAGTAATTTTATTATTGCTAAATAATATATTTTGAATAGAGTCAATCAAATAGGTTTGTCAAGAATCTTTCCAGGAATAAAATCAGCCCTCGATGATTAGGATAGAGTAAGAATAGCAGCTTTTTTATACTGTGGGAGTGAAAACTCGAAGATCCAAATATCTATTGTTTAAGAAACAATTTGAAACTAAACAATTTTTACATACTTATTTCAATGATAATGTATTGGTTTTATGTGAAAATTGACTTTTGCGGCTTTCATCAAATTTAGACGTTTTCAGATTCATAGATTGAGAAAAAATGGATTTTATTTGGTTATATACCTGTCGTCGTCATTTGTGAAAACGATAAACTTCGAAGGAATTATCTGATTCGAGGGCCTAAAAAAACCTGAGTCCGTTAACCAGCCATTTTAGACCAACAGTTCTGGTTTTATCGATCGAAAATGAATTTTACAAAATTTAAAATTAGCAATTAGCAATAGGCAAATAAGTATAAAGTTTTGATGAATTTTAAGATTGACTGTGTACAAGGTTATCCTAAAAAACACGTTTTTTATTGATTACGCACCCCCTGAACTTGTTCCATTCAGTAAAAATATAAATGTGTATTTTTTATAAAAAAAAGTTTTAAACACGGTCCTGGTACCTAAACCGCCAAAAAATGATTGAAACTATTTATTAAAGTTAATATCCGCAAAAATAATAAAAGCCGAGCAGGAGATGCATCTGATGCTACCATACGCTGAGGAGAAAAACTTGACCCAATAAGACGAAAAATACTACCCCTAATCGTGAAAAACTACCATTTATATAGGGGTTACATTTTTAAATATTTTCTCTTTTTTGATTTAGGGGTAATATTTTTGGTCCTATTGGATCCAGTCTTTTTTTTTGGCGTCTGGTACCCTCAGTTGTATTTCCTGCAAAAACACTTAATATTTTACGGAAATTAACGTTCATTAATAGTTATAATCATTTTAAAGGATGTTTGAGGTACCAGGACCGCATGTTAAACTTTTTTTAAAAAACAAAACAAAAATATGCATTTATTTTTTTACAAAACGGAAGAAATTTAGGGGACGTGTGACCCAAAAAAATAACATTGGGGGTTTTTAGGACCGCCATTTGTCTACTGGCTTTTCATTAAAAGGACGTAAGTGTAAGGACGTATTTGGAACATGAAACGTTTTCAGAATATTATTTGGCCTGATTTAGGACAGTTTTTGAAACGTTCAAATAACGTCTTTTGACTTGTACATCCAAGAAACGTTTTTAGAACGTTTTAAGAACGAAAAGGAACTTAGTTGTGTGCTAGTGTTTGTGTTGTAACTAAGTGTAAAGTGCGGGTTTTAAAAGATAATTTTACAAAGGTTAGCACAAAAGTGATGAATGATAAGTGTTATACCTAACCAGCTGACAAATGACAATGCGTACGACTAGATGACTGCTGGTATTGAGTAACCAGTAAACATCACTGATTCAACCAGTAGCGGAATTCCACTAAGAATTGAACCAGTGAAATCTCACAGATTTTCAGTGACACACTTCTGGCTGTTTCAACCAGTGAGACTTCCCTGGAAATCAGTGAGATTTCACTGGTATATTTTATGAGAAATGAAATGCCAAGATTTCGTGTGTCCCGCTTTCCCCGTTTTTTATCCCGCTTAGCCCCGTTTTACGGTACACTCTTATATTATATTCTAAATATTAATGAGTTAATAATTATAAAAGTGATGAAGAAACCTATCCTTTCACAATGGAAACCAAGTAGAAGTTTCTGTTTAAACATTATTGAAAAAGATTTAAGGCCATGTAACGAGTGGGTCACGTGACCGGTTTCCTACCTTACCGACACTTTTTTTATTTGTAAACTTATTTTCACACGAATAGCCACATCGAGCTGAAAATTTGGGATGATAAATAAGACGCACTAAGTAACGCGGCTCTGGTCCTAAATTTTTATAATGATGAAAAAAGCTTTTTTGTAAATAATTTTTTTTTGCTTCTTTCATAATTATAAAAATTTAGGACCAGAGCCGGGTTTTTCAGAGCTTCTTATTTATTATCCCAAATTTTCAACTCGATGTGGCTATTCGTGTGAGAATAAGTTTGCAAATGAAAAAAGTGTCGGTAAGGTAGGAAACCGGTCACGTGACCCACTCGTCACATGGCCTTAAGGAAAAATAATTTCTCACGAAACCTTCCTGCGTAATAAAATACGTAACGCCCTTGTTTGCATTTCATTACATGAGATTGTTTCTTTGGTAATTATCGGACTAAAAATCTTTTTTAAAATATGAATTGTGATATTTAATTTATTTTATGTCATGTTCGACTAATTTTGGCGTAACTAAATATTTAATGTTAAGAATATATTTAGTATCTAGAAAGGAGCTTTTAGATGGCGAGTGCAACAGCTTAAAACTTTTTTTCGAGATTCAACTATATTTAACCGGGAATGCATCATCAATATGAAATTTCGCTTTTTCGTTCCGAGAAAATCTCTAAAAGCACGACGTGCGTGCACGCGCTCTGCATACATATACCCGATGTATAAAAGTAATAGGACCAGGCATCTCCCACATCCCCTTCAAACACAGTCGGGCGGCTTTAGTTTTTTATTCTGGGTCCACTGCCGGATAAAAAAAAGAGAGAAGCTTTGCAGGAGGTAGAAACGACGAGAGTAACCGAGGAGATGTGGTCTTCGCTCCTCCTTTTCGTGGTTAAGGAGAGAAAAAAGAGAGGGACGACCAGTCAAGAAAGAGAAAGAATTCTGAGAGCCAGAGTGAGGGAGACAGGTATAGAGAAAAGAAGGAGACTAGGCGAGGGATTGTGAAAGAAAGATATAAAAAAAAGAAAAGCAGGGATTTAAGCGGCAGAGACGGAATAGCGACAGAGATGGACAACCAAAGTCTTCGAGTGGAAAAGAAAAAGAAAGGGGTTGAGTAAGAGATGGAGAACTTCTGGACTGCCAGCGCGAAATACGTGTCTGCCGTAAAGGAAAGATGGGTCTTCAAATCCCTGCACTATGCACTCGACTGACCTCGCTGAGAAAAATTTCTGACGTTCCACTCGTGCCTGGTGGGTGGTTCCACTTCTATCTTCCCTTTGCTTTTTTTAGCTTTCTGTTCCTCTCTCCCTTTTTCTCTTTGCTCGAGTCACGTTCCTAAAAAAAGATACATACGTGTGTTCTCGATGGGTACCTTAAAAGGTCAGATAAGATGAATTGTACCTTTGGTGGTCAAAAGTTTATGATAGAGGGCGAACAATGTAAAATGAGAGTTCGTAAATATCAGCTATGTCTGGAAAGTATCCGAGCTTGTGGTGTACCAGGAGCAAGCGTTAGTTCTGGTTAATGACAATGTTATCCTCTTCAAAGTACTCCTCTTTGGAAGCCACAACTTGCTTCCAGCGATCCTCCCACTTTCGGAAGCACTCTTTAAAGTCACCTTTCGGAATAGCTAACAGCGGCTGACGAAGTTCTGTAAGACCGTGTTTCATCAGATATTGCTGAATAGGCTGCGATGAATGGGCAGGTCGTTTCCTTCTTACTGCGTTGCGTAATCGCTTCAGAATTATTTCATAATACTCTTTGTTTACCCTCTGACCTTTTCGAGCGTATTTATAGTGCAAGACACGTTCCTCGATTCATATTTTAATGTGTTTTGGCCGTTGCGGGCCTGGCAGAGCGAGGCCCAATGTCCACACTACTTTTAAATCCACTAAACCAGTCTTTGATTTGAGTATCACTTATAGGCTGATAAATGTCCAAGATTATTGCCAAAATTTAATGCACACTCTTTGTTTGGTGCGTTCTGTCATCCTGAAATGCGACGTGGACGTAGTTAAAGCTTTACGCATATGCAATTACTAGTCGACTAAAGATTCGCAGGTCCGTGTAAATAAGTAGGGGGCCTCGCACAGGTCCACTCTAAATGGTTAATACCTGTTTTTGACAATAACATAACTAGTTACAAAGGCAGAGCACAATGTCGAATACTTTCCGAACAGACCTTGTACATAAATGCATTTATATATATGTTTTTATTATATCTTTTACATTCGAGATTTAAACAAAATTTGGATTATTGTTTGTGTAACTCGAGAATTCAAGCCAACCCTCGATTCCTTTTTAAATTTACTTTCTTTTTAAAATTTTTGTCAAATTGTGCTCATTGTACAATGTTGATTAAGTTGAAAGAAGTTTACTGTAGGTTTCAACTTTAATATTATGATGTTTCTTAAAGCGAATCTTCCCTGCATTTGTTACAAAAAATATTGTAGGAAACAGGTTCAGAAAGTAAGCAATTATAATCGGCTCATCTTCGAGTCGTTACCAGCTCACCTACAACTCCCCGCCGATCCACCGCTGGTTCGTACAGAAAATTTCACAATCGCGTGGAACTGCTTATTTTCTGCACTTGTAGCACAATATACTATTATGTTCAATATATAAAAAAGAGATGTTGACAACGTTTTTTGAAACATTCTATGAAAATCAGATTTGGTTTTAAAGTCATTTTTGGTTTATGTTCAACTGGATAATCGGACGAGGAGTTCTATTATGATCAATGAAGAAAAAAAATGACCGTAATAAGGAATTTCTTGAACTTAAATAAATTTGAAAGAATATTACTGTCAATTAGTAATATCTCACTAATGAAGAGTACAAAATGCTGGGAATACATATGAGTACACGACTCAAAAATAATTTCCGTTGTTCTATCTGCAGAGTAATGAGAGATAGGAAGCAATTTTGTTTTGTAGCGTCCTGTAGTGTGGACAACGCTTTGCACCGCGTGCGGTAAACGTGCACAGAGGCGAAGAGCCACCCAAGTGGACCACCACGGAGGAAGGAAATAAGGAGCAAAGGAACTCTGCACTGGACACTCTCAGTCACAGACAACCGAGAACCGACACAATTAAAGGCATGCTATAACAGAGGACATAGTGGAAAACCAGAGTGGACTGCTCGAGTCGAGACTCGACATACCAGAATAAAGTGCGACCGCCCCAGAAAACCAGTGTTTGATTTTCCGAGAATTCGTGGAGTAGGTCGGATTCCGTGTCAAAATGAATTAATTCCGAGCTAGTTGGAAATTTAAACAATAAGCTTAAGTTGCAACAAAAAGAAGAGGAAAAAGAAACTGAAAGATAGCCAGTAAAAGTTAATAACAGAAAGGAAAATCGAAACTAGGAGTGCATTAACATCCTCTAATTCTTCTATATCACTTTTGTGTGTTTTCCTTTCGATCTTCATTTTTCTCCCTCTGTCTTTCTTTCCTCTTTCATGTTGTCTCATTCGCCATTTCTCCTTACTTTCCTCTTTCTTTCGTTTCATATTTGACTCTCCCTTTCAGTTGTCTTTTATTTCTCTTTATTCATATCTTCTCTCTCTCTCTCTTTCCCTATTTTTTTTCTCTTACACGGTCTATTTTTTTTCTTTTCTTTCTCTCTTGGTGGCACTCATACCAGATCCACGATTCCACTTAGCGTTGAGCTTGTTCTCTCGCTCTCGCTCGATATAACACCCTCCCAACGCCAACTTTACCTCCTCCTTCACCTTCATCACTACCTTCAGCTCCATCCGCTTCCTCGCCAAAGCCGCCCGTCAACGGCTGCAAGCACAAGCACTCTCGCGGTCGTTCTCTCTCTCTCCTTCTCCTTTACTCTCTCAACTTGTTTCATTCTCTATCCTTCTCCATAGTTCGTACTTTCTTTTTCGCCGTCACTCGTGAGAGTAAGACTCCCGCGGGAGGCGGTGGAGGTGGAGAATTCAACCCTCGAAAACGACGAACGACCTGGCAGGTCGCGTCCGCTATCACCCACGCGAGTCAATGACGTCACCGGACGAGAACTTTAAGGCGCTTCCACAATGGAATCAACATTTTTTTAAACAATTAATTATACAGGGTGTCCCAGTACTCAAGGTACATTTTTATATTTTTGAATCCCTCATAAAAAATGGAGTTGAAAATAATAATAAAAATTTGTTGTAAAGTTAATAATTAATGAGTAATTAACTATTAAAGATTAACCAATGGGAAGCATGCGTTAGATTGACGACAATCCTTACTGATGAGGGTGTGTGCGTAAAAGAGGAATTTGAAATTTGCAGGAGGTTGTGAATATCAATGGTGCAACTTCACACGGCAACTGAGCGACGAGATATTAAATCTTAGAAAATATCTTTTGCATTAGAATACTCGTCGAATCACTGAAAAGGTCTTGTTTGACGACAAACCCTTATCCATTTTTGAAAAGACGCCTAAAGTCAGCAAAGTTGGGTATTATTGAAGCTTATCCTTGCTTTCTAAAAATAATGCATAACTTTCAGTTGCATGATTGAAATTTATGTTTTAAAAGTTTTTTGTATAGTTTTTCGATGAGGGAAGACAAGAAACAAGGTGTTATTTTGACTGGAAATGGTTGCCTATTTTCAAAATTAGGCCAGATGCCAGCGAGTTTGAAAATTATTAACAATTCTTATAATTTTCAGAAAATAATGAATTGCTTCCGGTGG
The DNA here is from genome assembly GCA_932072015.1 of Andricus quercustozae. Lineage (NCBI taxonomy): Eukaryota > Metazoa > Arthropoda > Insecta > Hymenoptera > Cynipidae > Andricus > Andricus quercustozae. Next base: position 5,721 of record CAKNWU010201106.1, on the reverse strand, counting down.
CATGATGGGAATTGATGTTTTAAAAATATTTTGGGTAGTTTTTTAAACAGAGGAGACAACAGACGAAGTCTCGATTTGACGACAAACCCTTACAATTTAATTAAAAAGAGGACAAATGCCACCAAGGTTGGAAATTATTTACACTTTTCATAATTTCAGAAAATAATGTATTACTTCGGGTAGAATGGTTGAAATTGGTGAATTCAAAGTTATTTGGGTATTCTTTATACTTGGGTTATAATTTGGGTAGTTATTTGGGTATATTATACTATTTTTGCAGCAAATTTTTCATATCTATAGTTTTTACTAGTTAACAAGAATATAAAATTGGAAATTAACAAAAAAATTTTTTTGCAAATTTTATGTCTAAATTTTGGAAAAAGTTAAATACGTCGAAACTGACATTTCTGCTGCTTGAATGAAAGAAATAAGTTATAAATTTGCTTTTCAGCTAAAAAAATTGCAGACTAATCATATTGAATCTTTTATAAAAAATTTGCATTTAAAACAATACAAACAAACATTTTTTTTGCACATTTTCAAAAAATGATGAATGAGACTAACCTTTTTTTTTAAATCTGTTTTTTTATTACCTTTTTAACAAAAACTGTACATTAAAACAAATTGCTTGAAAAATTGTATAATGTACAAAAATAACTACACAAATTATAACCCAAGTATAAAGAATACCCAAATAACTTTGAATTCACCAATTTCGACCATGCTACCGGAAGAAATACATTATTTTCTGAAAATTATGAAAAGTGTAAATAATTTCCAACCTGGGTGGCATTTTTCCTCTTTTTAATTAAATTGTAAGGGTTTGTCGTCAAATCGAGACTCCGTCCAAACTTTGCTGACTTTTGGCGTCTTTTCAAAAATGGATAAGGGTTTTTCGTCAAGCAAGACCTCTTCAGTGATTCGACGAGTATTCAAAAGACACAAGGATTGTCGTCCATCTAACGCATGCTTCCCATTGATTAATCTGTAATAGTTAATTACTAATTAATTATTAACTTTACAACAAATTTTAATTAGTATTTTCAACTCCATTTTTTATGAGGAATTCAAAAATATAAAAGTGTACCTTGAGTACTGGGACACCCTGTATTGCTACTTATTTTAGTTTTGTTGAACAGTAGAATGAATTAAATTAATTAGATGTTACATTTTGGTCGATGTAATGGTCAATATACCGGGCAGAGGTAGATTCTTTCTCGGTTCTGAAAAAACGACCAGTTTATCGACAAAAATTTAACATCTGGTTAATTTAATTAATTGGATTGTTTAAAATTGTAGTTTCTTTCTGTATTTTTATTGTTTTGGTAGAAGCGTATGCCACCCAATTTTAAAAACAAAAAATGTTCTGTCTGCAACACATTTTAATAAATCACATCATTTTTCAAAAGCTGTGTTTTACAAAAAAAAGTACAAAATTTTAGTTTGTATTACCCAAAAAATTCTTAAATAGAAAATGGCTTTTTTTAATTGTTCAAATATCTCAAAATACTTTTTTTCCATGAGAAATTTAATGGAGTTTTTCGAGAATATATCGGAACACTTGGGAATATCTGTGAATATGAGGAATACTTGGAATACATGGGAACGTGAGAAAATACGTGGGAATATTTGAGAATGCTTGAGAATATTAAGGAATACTTTAGAATATTTGTGAATATTTCAGAATATATTTCAAGAAAAATCACAGAATATATTTCTTTAATCTGTCTGCTACACGTTTACCTTTTTTTTATATTTTAAATATAAAATAACTTCAAACCAATACTATGATTTAATCTTTACCTAAGAGCCAAAAGTTATATTTATTCATTTATATAAACTTTCTCTTAAATACCTGTCTCATTGAGATAATGAATATCATTCGTAGAACGAAAATTGTCCAAATTGAGATCAAATGATTGGTAAGGCATGAAACTTGTTATATGTGTTCTTTGAGACTTAAAAAAAGGTTGAGGGTCGGGTACCAACAAATGTAAAAAAATTTGTTGAACATTTTATATTTTTAAAAATAATGAAGATAATTAACTTTCTCTTTTCGATTCTAGTGCGAGGTTTCTTAAATTTTCAAATCTGCAAAGAAATTCCAAAGAGCTTAAAAATTCGTCAAATGACTGTCATACATATGAAAATAAGATTTTAGGTTGTTTCCGAAAAATGTACGATAGAAGCGGAAAAAACTCCAAAAGGAAAGTTATTCTCTCTAACGAGTTCGTCAAAAAATCCTTCAGACATTTTTTGATCTTTTGAACCGTTTTTTTTAGTGATTCATAAAGATTTAAATTTTTCATCAAAATAATTGTTTTACCTTCTGACTCCTAAGGTTCGCTATCAACCTCATGTGATGAAACTTCATTGGCATTGATTTTCTTTGCTTTTTAAAATTTTTTTAAAACCATTGATAGGAATTTCCGTGACGCATATTCGGATATAAAATTTTTAATATTTCTAAATTGGGAATTTAGATTCAAATTTTGGATTTTAAAGAAAAAAAAACATATTAATATTCCTATCTGGCCTTTTAAGAGGTAAACTTGGTTTTTTCATAGTTATATACTGACTATAACTGATTTATCTTTTATTGAAATTGAACATTTGCCAGTAAAATTAAATCCTGCATTACCGACAGACCCGATCTTCAAAAATTAATAACTTTATTTTCAGTATTTTTGTTATAAACGTTTAACTGTGAAATATTGTGTATAAAATACGAAAATGTCGAAAGATCACGCGTATATGATTTGTCTGTAAATCTGAAAAAGAAATGTGTGTAAAGTTAAAAAAAGGAATAAAAATGGATATGAAATATCCGGATTAGTCAAGTTTGAATAAACAATAATAAACAATGGAAGCTAGAAGGTACAAAAGAAAACTTGCAATGATATTCTAAAGTTTGGAAAGTGTCTAGAACGGTACGAAATTAAAATTTTGTCCAGATGAATACTTTATCTCAACGGAAGGACCCACATTCAGATATTTTGAATAATATAATTACCATTAAGTTGATGAAATTTTACACAAATATAATTATTCCTTCCCTAAATTATATTACCTATTCCATATTTCCATACCTCAGGTCAAACAAAATCCCCAGTTGTTGAGAAACGCTGCAGATTCTATTTTTCTGTCATTTTGCAAAAGGTAAGCTTTATCAATGCAATTAATCTTTCTAGGTAAAAAATCTGACTGCCTGCTTGACGAAAACACCAGCACATGTACTGAATCATGTAATTTCGCCAATAATGAAGATGAAAGTGAGCGGAGAAAAAGATTTGAAAAGTTCAAACTTAGAATTATCTCAACCAAGTGGTGGCAAACCTCTTCAAATTAGTTCTGGAAAACAAAATTCAGAGAAAACGTTAAAGCGGCCACTGCTTTCAGCAAAGGATTTCTCAAAAATAAAAACGAACTGCTTCCTGAGCAGTGAGCAATAATGTAATTTTAAAGCAGAAAAGTTCTTGAACCTGATTTAAAGATAAAAATTGCAGCCAAAACCTACTCTATTGAAAAATACTTTAGCTATAAGGAGTGCATGTCAAACCTGATAAACTTTCCAAAGTTACTGAAGGCGTAGTTTTTTACAGAGTTCTGAGTGCTTTCATTCAATACATTAAAAAAACATTTAAAATTTGGAATTAATGGAGGTAACGAATTTTAGAAGGTTTATTTTTCCATTCAGCCAACAGAAAACGAAGAACCTGTGCTGGGAAAATCAAGGTATGATCAGGGAATCTCCGCAGAGCGATTCAAGGATTCCGGCGTGAAGAAATTATTTTGATTGCCTTAGATCCATGTTCACAAGCAAATTATGACAAAGTGACGCAACTATGATCGGCATTAAGTATCAAGGAATTCGACGAAACCATCGCAACTGATTTAAAACTAGCAAATATACTGTTGGACATTATACCTCGTGACAGCCTTCATTCATGTACGTGATGCCATCACACTAAAAACTAGACATTCATTTTTATCCGGGATCCTTTTTCGGGCGTTCTAATATGATCTCACAAATAATCTATTTTAGTATCAGGTTCTGTCTTATTTAGTTTCCTAACTTCAGATTGATAAATGATCCGAGATAGCAAACTAAATTGATTCAGAAGGTGCATTGTTTCAATTGTTCCATACTTCAATCTTACAAAAAACTAAAAAAAGATCAAAACACCAGGGACCGGGATGTTTTAGCTTGGACTAGTCTGGTTGCGGACTGGATATTTATAATTCTTAAGGGTGCTTAAGAACCCGGACTCTTTAATTTCGGTAGGGTTCTGATTCATACTCGAACCTTTTTAGGTCTTAGTTTGAGTCCACAACCCGGCCTTTTAAGGGCATGTACCAGACTGTCACGTGACCTATTCTTTTAAACGAACTTACTCATAAACTAATAAGTCGAATGGATTTTCTATACCAGGCACACTTTCGTCTTTCTTGCCTTTATGTCTGTCTGGTATGGAAAACTCATTCGACTTATTAGTTTATGAGTAAGTTCGTTTAAAAGAATAGGTCACGTAACAGTCTGGTACATGCCCTTAAGTTCTTAAGGTCCTGACCCGAACCTATTGCTGCGCAGTAAAGTACGGGGCTACTTATAGGTGCACAGTAGAGTTACATAGCAGTTACACCTGCGGAGTAGAGTTCCATGCTACTTACGGATGTAGAGTTACGCGACTTTTTTTGATGCGCAGCAGAGATACATAGCACTTGAATCTGCGCAGTAGAGTTCGATAAATTCTACGGATGCGCAGTAGAGTTCCGTGCCGCTTCTGGATGCTCAGTAATGTTAGGCGTGCTTATGTATGAGTAGTAGAAATACACAGCACTTGCATCAGCGCAGTAGAGTTCCATGGAACTTGTGGATGCGCAATTGAATTACGTACTGAGTATGCCTGCGTAGTAGAGTTACGCAGCACTCATGGCTGCGCAGTAGTTACATAGCACATACAGCTGCGCATTATGATTAGGTAGTACTTAATGCCAAATTTTGACGCTTATGCCCTTTTGATTTTTTGCCACTGTTAGCGCTTATACCCTTTTGGAATTTCAAACTTTGGCGCTTATGCCCTATTGCTGTGCCAAAGTTGGACCTTACGCCCTTTTGCTTTACCAAATGGTGGTGCTTATGCCCTTTTTCTGTGCTAAGTTTTGACATTTATGCCCTTTTGCTTTGTCAAATATTAACGCTTATGTCCTTTTGCTGTGTCATATTTTGTCGCTGATGCCCTTTTGCTTTGTTAAATATTAGCGTTAATGGCCTTTTACTTTGACAAATATTGGCGCTTATGTCCTTTTTCTTTGCCAAGTGTTGGCGCTTACGCCCTTTGGCTGTGTCATATTTTTGTGCTTATGCCCTTTTGCTGTGCCAAATATTGGCGCTTATGCTCTCTTGCTTTGTCGAATGTTGGCGCTTATTCCCTTTTGGAATTTCAAACTTTGGCACTTATGCCCTTTTGCTCTAACAGTTGGAGCGCGCACGACTTTGACATAGTATCCATGTCATTTCGAGGTGACGTTGGATTCTAAACTTGACAGTTTAGAATTTGTTTGATCAGATTTAGCTGTTGACGGATCTTGTTCAATTAGGTACTAAATTGAATCCTAGTGTTTACTGTGATGCAGAAAAACATCTACTAGTACCATATGGGACGTATATACTGGGTGTTTTTTTAAAACTTAAGACATGGAAATATATAAAAAATACGC
>CAKNWU010201105.1:0-11815 GCA_932072015.1 Andricus quercustozae | reverse complement strand
ACTTGTTCACAAGTTCAGCTTTTTTACCATTGTTAGGTTGTTTCCGACAACTTAACCTTCGTCTCAATTGAACAACACTATGTTTATCTATTGCAAACTTGACCAATTTCGCACCCGGAACATCGTCTTCATTCAATTTCACTCCGACAAAAGGTATTGTATACATTTTTAAGCAATATGAGCGCAACTCTCATATTACGCGGGTAGCCCATGTGACAGCCGCACATGCGCAAATAAACTTCCGATAGTTAGGTAAAATGGTCTATTAAAAGAAGTAAAAACAGCTTTAGAGGGTGCACAGTATGTTTGTACAACAGTGCATATTTGAAGTTGTGCAAAACGGAGTTTTATGGGGGTCACTGCTCATTGGGTAGGGAAAACATCGCTTGAATAATAGTAAACTCCTGGTTATACTGAAATACGCGACGTGAATCTGACGTAAATGCGCCGCCGAAGTGTGCTACTCGCACGCGTCTAATTGCCGTAAAATTACGCTATGTACCCTGTGTTACGGTCATCAGAACTGTGTCTTATTATTATTATTATTTTTATTATATTCTTGAAGGTCTATATGAAATTTAAAACCAATATTATGCTTACGAGTAACATTTCAATTGCGCGTTTGCGTTACGTTCGCGGTGCCTACTCCAGTATAACCTGACCTTCATTTTGTTATAAAGTTAAAAATGATATTGACCTGTTTTTAATATTTTAAAACATATAGATTGGTGCAAGCGCTTTGCAGGAATTCATACGTATGACAATATTTCGAAAAATTTAGAAGAAATTAGTTCAAAGTTCGGATTAAATAACGTAAAAGTTATTGGAACAGTTACAGATAATGGTTCCAATTTTGTTAAAGCATTTACGGAATTTGGTCTAGACGATTGAGCATTTTCTCTAGAAGGTAAATCAAATTCTATAGCATTATATGAATTTCGCATTGCAAAATTTGCAATTATGTCTTTTTATTTTATTTTTTTAATTCTATGGCAGATATATAATTAAATTTATGCCTTTTTCATGAATAATTAGCAATTATAAAATTAAATTCGAATTATAGGATGTTGCTCTTCCTTTCTCTGTTTATTTTTTTAATTTTCTTGTAGGCATATTACATATTTACGCATAAAAAATAATACACGAATGTATAAATAGTAGTTTTTGCCATCATGTGCATAACGAGTATACTGTCATTTTTGGAGTTATAGATACTATACTTTATCTATTAATCACATCAAAATCTCAACACGTCACTTAATTCAATCTTCTAAAATTCCTGGAACTTGCATTTCGAGTTGCGTTCCACTTTCTTCTTCATCATCTGCATCATTATCTACCTAATTTTCAATATATAATCAATAACTTACGGGTTAAAATTTATATACATTTTTTTTAGTTGTGTAACTTTAATGCAAACTCAAAATATCTTATAAATATACCATTTATTATAACTTTTCAAACAAATTTTAATTTTGAGGTTAGTTTCCGATTGATTCAATACGATTTAACGATTTAATTACCCTTGTTCACATAACGAAAATTGTCTAAAGCAGCTAACGCGCGATGCTTTGGATTTTTGGAACTAGTGGTGTACTAGGCTTTGGCATATTTTTATTTGTATTATACAATTAAACTCTCAAACATGAATTTTATCAACATTAACACACTTCATTTGACAGCAAGGCTATTTCCCTAAAATTGCAACTAGGTGGCGTTGCAAGATTTTAACTGGTCTGGCTCGGGTCTGGCCCATGGAAATATCCCGATCTCGCCCCGAAGATACTAAACCGATCAGAGCCAGATCGTTAATTGGGAAAATATATGGCGATTTCTGCACGGGTATAATAAAAACTTTGTATTAAAAAGCAGACCTTTGACAGTGCTGTTTACATGACTGTATTTGCATTTAATTTATGCATATTCATATTTGCCGACATAGTCAAATCTCCACGTTTTGAGACCCCCTGAGTCACAAAAAACGATTTTCACGATGGTGTCTGTCTGACTTTCGAAAAAATTATCAGATTGGATTGTACTTTGGCGTAATTTTCTAGGGTCTTAAAACAAAGAACAGGTTCGTTAACCAGCTATTTTGGATAAAAATTCAAAAAGTTAGAGCATTTTCAAAATTTTTGAGACCATTTTTTTCATGATATGAAAATTCTATGTGATGCTATTCATAGTAGTTGGAAACTCGAATAATTTATTTTTATGATATTTTTCGATAAAGAGAAAATTACCAGAGTCATAGCATTTTCAAAATTAAAAAAAAAACGAAAATGAACATTTTAAGCGGAACAACGCACGATATGAAAAAAGTAAAGAAAATTAAAACCCTGCTTTGTGAAAGTCCTACAAGATTATCATAACAACATTTCTAATTTTTTCGAAAAATCAAAAATTCAAAATTTGATCGCACAAAAAATAATGAAAAATTCCATGTTGCGATCAAACTATAGGAATCTTAGTTTTTGTTTTATTCGTAACAAATAACATTAAAAAATAAAATAATTAAATTTTTGGACAAACGGCACAAGCTATGAAAAAAATTAATAGGCGAAAGTTCTTCACTCAAAGAGGATCTATGATTTTGTTATTCATAATTTTTAGAAAGGGCGAGTAGATTTTTTTTCAATCGTAAAAAATAAGAATAAAAATAAAAAAATTACATTTTTGGAAAAACGACACAAGCTGCAATAAAATTTAGAATAAAGACATTTTTTGTATAGGATACGCACTTTTTTTAATTATAAAAACAAGACAATGAAAATAGGTATTTTTCAACACGAATAGATCTTATGAATTGCGGGAATATAAATTTATTGAAATGATAGATTTTTCAGGGTAGCTGAGAATAAAAATTAGTGCAAAATAAGTAGCAAATATTGAAGTAATCATGGAAAATAAAATTTGTACATTATTTTGCAATATCTGAATAAGCAGTAGCAGCTTGAGATACAGAAATAAATATAATATAAATTTGATATAATATTGTTAAACATAATGTAGAAACGTTCGTATTTGGGACTAAATCGAGTCTAAATCGAGCGCAAATGTAGGGGAAACACAAAGACCGAGCGCGAAGCGCGAAATAAATATATTTACAAGCGCGAAGCGTGAGAACCAACAGTCGCGATGAGAATGTGCCCGCGTAGCGCCCAGATTTTTTATTATTTTATAAAAAATTTTTTTATTATTTTGTAAACATCTATTAATAATTGTAAATAATTGTATTTCAACAATTTGAGACGTGAATAACAGTTAATATCGTTTTTAACCGTTATTTCACATTATTTTCCATTACTTATGTGAAATTTTGTTAAAAATTTTTCAAACGTTACTAAACATTTTTTTACAGGTAGATATACAGATATAATTTTTCACAAATATATTCCCACTTTAAAAATCGTTCTTAAACTTGTTGGAATTAGTGAAACAGGGTTAAAATTTGGTATTTAGTAATATTTGCGCCTAAGTTCCCTCACTATTCTCATGACATGCAGCCTAATGTAAAAAAATGTAAAAACTAGGAAAGTGTAAAAATTGCAAAGAATGTATAGTGCTTGTAATGTATAACATTATACATATGTTAATGATAAAACTATATCATAAGTCTTAGTTAAATTGTTCAATTATTAGTAATTAAAATATATTTTAAGTTAAAAACTAAATTTTAATTTTTAATTGAACAATATTGAATTAATAACTAAATTTTAATTGTCAGTCAAACAAAATTCGATTAGAAATTAAAGTCCAATTTTTAATTTAAACCAAATTCAATTTAAAAAAAATTTTAATTGTCTATTGAAAATAATTTGATTAAAAATTAAATTAGAAATTAAATTTTAATCGTCAATTAAATAAAATTCAATTGAAACTAAATTTTAATTCTCAATAAAAATTAATGTATGATTAAGAATTATAACCTAATAAATAATTAAGGCCTAATTGAATTAAATATCTAATAGATTATTTGCAACTCTGCTCCTGACGCACTCTCGCGCATGTTTGATGTCGACGTAGATCCGAATGGATGAGAGAAGATCATTAAAGAAACCATCGAAGAACGAATTTAGCTGAACACGATTTGTGATCAGGATTGGTACGAGACTGAGTTTAAACTCGTCAAAGATCAACGTGACAGATTTTCTGAATGGAAGATCGAGGATGACGATTTGATTTTCTATCGTGCTGATTACGAAAAAGCTCTGATTGGCAATGAAAACCCGTGAAAACAGGTGGTCAAACCCTGTGAAATTAGAACCATCCTCAGCGCAAATCATAATTTCGCAAAAAAAAATTCGCAAGCAGGACATCTGAATCGTGGTAAACGTTAGATAGTATACACCAAAATTATTATTGGCCAGGTATGGCCTAATATGTCGAGCCTTTTGTCGAAGACTGCGAAGTATGCGCCAAGGCCAATTATAATCACAGACCCTTGAAAAGACAATTGACTATCAGGCCCTTACAATAACCTGGGGTCCAATTATCCGTTGAAACCGTCATCTCTCAAACACGAACAAAACGAGGAAACTCTAACCTAATCGTCGTTCAGGATGTACATACTAAATATATTAATTTATTATTTCCAATCCTACATAGAACAGGAAAATCCGCAGTAAACGTTCTCGAGACAACTTTTTATTGCTGGGGGACACCATAATCCATTATGACCGATAATGGAACGAAATATTTGAATAAAGATGTTGAGGCTCTATTATTGGCTAGGAGAATCAGACATATAACTACCCCGTGATGTCACTCCGAAAGCAATCTAGTCGAGCGTGACAATCTAACAATTAAACCTATGATTTCCGTGTTCATTAACGACGATCACAAAGAGTGGGACGAAAACTTATGTAAAATCCAATTAGCTTATAACACCGTTCTACATTCCGGTAGTAAAATATCACCATTCTTTTTTAATCACGGGCTAGAAGCAGTTGTCATGCACGTGATTAAGTTCCCTGAAAGCATCGAAAACTCCTCTGTTATCGACTCCATTAATTATTGGATTTCGCGAATGACTAAAATTCATGAGTTTCGTCATAAGATTGAAAGTCAAACGAATAAAAACTCTGACAAATGATTAGCCAGTGCAAATTCAAATAGATTCGAGTTAATAGAAATTAAAGTAGGAACTGAAGTTTATTACCCAAATAAGAAGTTGAGCAACAAAGCTGAGGCATATTCCTCGAAATTCGCACATCGGTACTTAGGTCCAGCTTCTGTCCACAAAGTATGTGAATCGGTTTGAGGATTTTTACCACCAGTGAGATGAGGAATTGGACAGCATTATGCTCAGATCGACCCTTAACCCTACCACCTATTTCGGGCCAATTGAAGAAACTATGGAACCAGCAAGCCGATATAGAGTACAGTAATACAATAATCTGAATTTCAGTAAAAAAAGTAGGTTGAATTTCAGATGTAACCAAAAGGATCATTCGCCGGTTGAAAGTCAACTGATGATTGTAATATGACATCCAGTTACTCGCTTGGTTGAAAGTCAACCGCTTTATGCACGTAAAATGAAATTTTTAGGTTAATTTAAGACGCAAATATTGTTGACATCCCGTCAAACCTTCACTTAATGTTTTTGGAGTTTACAACATATCCTACTTATAAAATATGACAAAAATGATAAAAATAAGATACGGAAATTCATTTCCCGTAAAAATTTGAACTTTTCTTTACCTCCACGATAATGTATTCTTAGGAATTTGTCTCAGCATTAGGTCATAAAAAACTTTTCACAAACGACGCTCATGTCCAACACATAGATTTAAACAGGCATCGATCAACACTGGTTTTTTATCATTTCTGGATTTCAACCATTTTTTAAATACTTTTTTTTATTCAAGTAAAAATGTTTCAGAAACGACTTAAATATACACATCTCCAACTTACCGAGATCTACGCGTCAATCGACATTTTTCCTAAGTCTTCGCGCATCGCAGTTTGCGCACGCATTTCTGCTAGCCCAAATGAATTTCAGATCGCACGACTGAAAATCATTCGAAAGTTAATATACCTACCAGTTGCTCATTGTATCACTTCATATTTCAGACAGATACACGGCATTTAAGACCAATTTATAGTTGAAATTAATTGATTTACTTAATTTAAGTTAAAAATGAAATTCAGTTCTTATTAAAATTCAGATTCTTGTATTACTGTGTAAAAACTGTTGGCCCTGAAGATCGAAATTGCAATTGACTAGGACTGTTTTCTTTCAACGGAGGGAACACTGGATGAAGTCAGTAGATTCAATTACACGGATTCGACAAAAGATCCGCCAAGACGCCGTCGACTACTGTATTGAAAATTTTGAAATGCGGAATATTGTCGAAAAGTCGGTTTCCGAGTCAGATTGTGACTAGTTATTGTAACTAATAAATTATATTGTCAATCAAAAAGGTCTGTAAGTACGAATTGTATTGAAAAAATATATTTCTGGAATCTCGCAAAATGCTTTGCGTAGTTACTGTTGGGTCCACCCAACGAGTCTGTCCTATCTGTAGAGTCTCTTTTTTGTCAATTTGAATTAAAAGTTTTCCTTGCAAGTTGGGAATACATTTAGCTGATGCTCAACAATTGATTATTATATCATCCAATTAACTCGAGCTTTGGCAGCTCTGACTCAAGCCGCGCCCAGTGAAGGGAGGAATTTTGTCAGATAAGTATAATTTTACTACTATTTAATTATCTAAAGTTTCGACAACATTTTATCCAGTCTTAATGCATTTTTTTCATAAGAGGATAAGATCTTTTTTCGAATGTGACTTGCGAGCTAATGATTTTGAAATAAGTGTTAGCTTGTGGGAACCGTGGAACTGACCCATTGAGTACATGAGGCCTTACTGAAGTAATGTGTAATTTTTGGTTTAAAAAATTACCATTAATAGACGCATGGAGTTATGTAGTATGAAATGCAATAAAAACGTAATTTTTGAAAATGGTGTGGCCAAACTGAATTTAGGCCTGGCAGAAGTTGTATACGTCATATTTTTACACCAAGCACTTTGATCGAGTTCACCTATCCATTTGGATCCCGAAAATTTGGGATGTTCTATAGATTTTGAAAAGACTTTTGACTCAGTAAATCACTCTTAACTGCGATGCAAATTACTAAGGATAGGCTTGAGTACTAAACCTACACCTATTATGAAAGCTCCATGATTACGCTAATATATCTATCCGAAGTTCTGATGGTTTTAACTTATCTGTCAAGGTTACCTTCAGTGTGGTGCACGGTGAAATGCTTAGTCCTCTTCCGTTCGCTCTTTTTATTAACAGCCTGCTAGCCTATGCCTATGACATAGTCGTGTTCAACCATTAATAAAACAACATTAACGGTTATGGGTATCAAAAATAAAGGCCTTTTAAATATTAGTTTTTATATGCGAGTACGCATAGACTATGTACGTCAGACTATGGTATGTTTTATGGGGAGCTCTTAAAGAAAATAGCTGAAGCGAATGTTTCCATGGGTGCCATGGGTGGAGTCTTGGGATTGAGGTACTTTCTTTCAGTCGAGAAACTCCAGTCTATATTTTTAAAGACAATACTACACTGTAAAAACTAGGATTCAATTTAGAACTTAATTCGATATTAAAACAGTTCACCCAACAAAACAATTGCTCTGCAGATTGATCAGAAAATCTAATAAAATAAGGCCGACTTGTGGATTGAAATAGGCTCGAAATGAGCATCAGCTGTCAAGAAATAAATATGATAAAAGAAATTCTAAACTTCAAGTTTATAAGCCAACGTAACTCCGAAATGGCATGTCAATGTCGTGCGCTCTTCAACTGTTAGATCTTTTCGATTTTTAAATTCACTCAATACTGAAATTTTCAGTCCATGTAAACTTGATGCTACGTCCTTTTCTAAGATCCTGTTAAGGACTGACTTTAAAAAAGAAATTTTGAATTAGGGTTATATCCAAAATATAATCAGGATACGTTTAAAAATGGTATAACCCTCAAATCAACTCGTTTGTATAATTTTTAAGCAATATTTCCATGCATTCAAAATCTCACAAGTTAATTTTTCGATCTATATTAACTTGCCCAGAAAATTTGCATGTTCCTCAAATCAACTCTTTATATAACTTTTAAGTCCGCTGTATGCAAAAATGTAAGCAGTCGGAATAATTTAAACATAAATTTTTGACGCACTCACGTGATAAAAAATATGCGAAAAATATTAGCTCAAGATATTAATTTTTGATGTTGAAGTTATTTAAATTGATTCTTAAAAAAAATTTATTCAAAGACTCTGTATTAAGACGCCGATAGCAAATGCTATAGGGGCAGCATTTAGATGGTTCAAAAATTCGTTGGTACATCCTATTATATACAGAAATAAATGCGAAAAATTTTGCAAAAAATTATTTATTGATGGTGAGACATTTATTCATATACATTTAAGTGTAAATAGTGTTTTTCGATAAAAATAAAGTTTCGGTGTTCGTATTAGTTTCCGTGAATAGTAATTTGCAATATAAATCAATTCAGAACATAATAGATTTGAACGAAAACAACAATGCAAGTATAAATAGTACTTTCAGATTGTTTTGACCGAAATTAAAGCAATGGATTGTATATTTGTATTTGAACTCTTCATTCTTATTTCTGACGGATAGTACTGCACTGGTTTACATAAAAGAATTTTCCACAATTTATTTCATTTAACAAGGCTGATGCCAAAAAGCGCGGTCATTTATTAATTAATAGAAATAAATTATAAGTGGTTAAAATGACTAATCTCGCTGCCAACAACAGGCGACCTTAACTCAATGGTAGCCAAAAATGGGAAAACGACAGCGAGAGTGTGTAAATCTCTGAGTGTGTGTGTGTGTGCGTAATTGAAATAAGATGTGTACATGTAAATAAGAATATAATTACCAAAGACCGGCTGAAGAAATCAATATTTTGACGTCGCAGCTGATTGAAGAAGAATTCAGCAATTAAATTAGAAGCACATAAAACAAAATAGAATTAATAAAAACAAGTAAAATTGCATGTTAATCTCGAACACAGATAAAAACAGTAGTTTCAGGTACAAAGAATAATATTCCGCTAATTGCGTTAAACTCAATTCGATACATCAATGTTGAAAAAATCTCCTTTCGAGTTTACGTCTGAAAATACCGCTTTGTGAATTCCTTGAATTCCTTCAATTTTATAAATTCCCTGAACCCCCTAAATTCCTTAAATTCTGTGAAATCGTTGATATCTCAATTTTTCAATTAGTAAAATTCCTGAAATCAATCTAATATTCTGAATTCCTTAAATCCACGAAATTCTATAAAGAGGGACCCCAAAATCCGCCCCACTTTTTGCGCCCAACGTAGTTTTTGAAGGAAAGGAGATAAATTGACGCAACAAAGCTCAAAATAATCGGCAATGCATGCTGTAACCGGATTTGTCATTAGTAGGTACGATCGCGTTGGTATATTAACGTATAGTCTCTACGTCCATTTTTCTTACATAGCACCGTTTCAACCCCTAAAAACCCGAGAACTACCCCTATCAGGGGGTGAAATGTACTCCGGTACTATAAAGGTAGGTAGAATAGTTTTTCATCAAACAGTGACACTTCGACTATTGAAAATCGAAAAACAACCCCTATGAGGGGGTGGAAAATACGTCATAATCAAGAATGTGTATAAAATGTTTGAATTATTTTTTTCCCTCATAGATAGAATCAATTAGTGTTAATTAATAATAACTACGATAATTCTACTTACTTAGCACCATTTCAAGCCATAAAGTCTAGGCTATAATCCTAGACCTGACGGCAACCCAAACTATAACGGGGTTCTAAAACTTCAGATTTTCGTTCACGGTAGCTCTAAATAGACGTGGCTTGACTTATATGGTATCTTCCTTACTAGAACGAGAGAGGGGGGGGGGAGAGGGGGGGAAAGGGGAGAGGGAGTACCAAAACAAAGATAGCCGCATCAATTTCTATCCAAAACTCAAGCGTTTTCCGGTTTCTCAATCATACTTACATCTCAAACATCCTTTTTATATTACTCGTGCAATTAATCAACTGAAACGTCTGGGTTCTATCAGAGGTTGCATGCGATTCGGTGAGTATATATTCATTTACGATCCCGTCAAACTCTGTCCTTTAATAGGCAAAGGTGGGTAATTTTTTAGCAAGTGCAAGCAGTCTTAACAAAATAGGACATTTTTATTATCGAGAATACCTATTTTTTTTATGATCAAAAAATTATGAGAATTTTTTTCAAAACTATTAGAAAACACGTTTTTGCTACTTTGTAATAGTTAACTCGAGGACATTTAAAAAATTATATTTAATAATTTCTTATTGAATTTGACGGTGTTCTGGCGCCAAAAAATATCAATGAAAAATTTTCGATCAAATAAACAATATAAATTTAATATTGCAATATATTTTTGTTATTTTTTCCAATTTCAACACTTTCTGCGTACATTTGCATGAAAATATTTCACTTTTCAAAATTCTAATTTTTAATTAAATTTATCTGCAAAAATATTGACAATTTCCATACTTGCAAATCAGAACATTTATTCTGCCAACACGAGATTTTTACTTTATTTTAGTTTATATTTTCCACTCTGTGCAAATTACTTCACGATCTTATACCTTATTTTTAAATTTATGTACTATATTGTAACTCATTTGTATCGATCTCAGATCGAAAATAAATTATTGTTCATAATAATAATAATAATTTAATTTAATAATTTGACAATTGGCACAATACTGTTATGCTAAGGAAAAACTTATGTAAGTGCAAATTTAGTCCAATTGAAAATGGAGAAAAACTATTTTTGTATCGATATAATGCAATGACCAATTTTGATCACCACACTTAGATGCAGTTTTTCTTTACGAGTTCACTGATGCCAAAAACTTATTTTTGACCAAAATATCACATACGTAAGTTTTTCCTTAGTCGGACAGAATAATATGATCAGCTATTTTTATGATGCTTTCAGAGTTTTTTTTTTTTTTTTTCTTTTAGGAAAAAGTTCGGACTTTTTAAAATAATTAATTAATCTTTTTTTGGTATAATATCTTCCTACAAAACCAGCAGAATGCTTTTTGCTTCAGACTTCATTTTCACAAACTATTTTGAATAAAAATGGCATCTTCAGGTTTTCAAATATTAATTTCGAGATTCAAAACTCTAGTAGCTTTTCACAAATACTAACAAAACTTTTAAATTTTCATTTCAAATTCTATAATAAATTTTACAAACTTAGTCAAAAATTATATCACTACGTACAATTTTGCCCTCAATGAGTCATTTTTTAATAACGTACAATGAGATCTATTCTGAATGAATTGGTATACCACTTATCACTGTTTAAATTAGTCAAATGTGACTGATTGATCTTTTTCTATTTGTATATAAATCTACTCTGCGTTCTATCTGCACTGTTAGAAATATGTTGAAAATTCAACCACTTTTCAACCACTTTTGTGGTTGAAATCTCGTTCATCCACGGAGTTGAAATAAAATTCAACCAAATGTAGCTGAAAATTCAATAAGATGTTTGCGCATACACAATGCGCCCTTATATACTTCTGTCCAGGCCAGACCCCAACGAGACAAAGTCCCACGAGGAGATATTTCGTACGTTTGTATTAATAAAGGAGATATAATATTCAGGAAAAGAAGAAAACAAAAGGTACGTTGGATTAATATTATCATAATGGGAAAATTTCATTCAGACTATTGGTACTAACTGCTGTATATTTTTTCAGGTTATGTTTACAAAAACGAGTTTTGAAAAGTTTGATT
>CAKNWU010201072.1:0-10904 GCA_932072015.1 Andricus quercustozae | reverse complement strand
GTTTTTCAAACTTTCAAAAAAAATTAAAATTATTCAATATCTTTGGAAATACCGTAAAGATGTGACTTATTTAAGTCTAGTGAAATATTATAAAATCCCTTCAAGTTACACAAAATTTGAAATTTTTTAAAATCTTGGAAAATTTATAAAATTCCTTGAGAGATTTTAAAATCCCTTGAAATAATGAGAGTCCTCGTAAATCTGATAAAATCCTATAATATCGTTCCATATCTTCCGAAATTCTTTGAAACCTCATGAAAATTTTCTTAAATTTCTCACAATCGTTCAAATCTTTGAAAATTTCTTTAAAAATTTCAAATTACTTGAAAATGTATTAGGATATTTTGAAATAACCTAAAATATTTAAGATAATTTGAAATCTTTCGAAATCCCTTGATATCTTCTGAAATCTTTTAAAACTTTTACAAATCTCTCAAAGTCTTGATGTTTTCAAAATAATCTAAAATCTTTAAAATATTTGGAATATCTTCCAATGATTAAAAATCTATTTAAAATTCCCATAAATAATTTAAAATACGTTCAAATATTTCAAATGATTAAAATCGATTGGAAATTTCTTAAAATCTTTTAAAATTCCCGAAATAATTCCAAATCCTTTGAAATCTTGAAATCCCTGAAAATTATTCAAAGCTCTTGAAAATGCATGAGAATAATTTAGGATACCTTAAAATATTCAAAATCCTTTGAACTCCTGTTTAATTACTGATATGAATGATAAATTATTTGGAATAATTTAAATTATTCTAAAATATTTCAAATTCTGTAAAATATTTTAAAACCACATGAAACTTTTTAGAAATTTTAAAATTTTTTTGTAATTTCAAAAAATACCTCTGAAGTCCTTAAAATGCTTTAAAATCAGTCCAAATTAATGAAATCAATTGAAAATTACTTAAAATATTTTTTAATTTTCTAAATTATTTTAAATCATTTAAAATCCCTTAAAACTTTTTAAAGCTTTTAAAATGCAAGACATAGAAATACTAGGTGAATTCTGTTTTACCAAATATTGCACTGCGGAGGACCCCTATCCGTGGTCGAAACGTTCGCCAATTCAGTTTTTATATAATGCATGTTGTGTAATTGCATATATAAGTACTTTATAATTCTGAATTACAAGAGAAAATTTTCGAGAAAAATTATAATTGTGATTTGGAATAGGAAATTTCTGAAAAAGAACTATAGTTTAGACATGAAATAATGAATTTTCCAAGAGAATTTTGATTGTAATTTGGAAGAGAAGATTTTCGAGAAGATTTATAATTCTGACTTTGAATAGGGAATTTTTAGAAAAAAATTAAAATCGTGAGTGGGAACAAGGCGTTTTTCAAAGAAGTAAAAATTTGAATTTGGAACGTGAAATTTTCTAAAAGGATTCTGATTTCGAATAAGAACAAGGAATTTTCTAATAGAATTCTGATTTTGATTTAGAACAAAGAATTTAAAAAAAAAATGATAATTCAGATCTGAAACAAACAATCTTTCTAATGGATTATAATAATTTTGTCTCTGAACGGGGGGTTTTCGAAAAGAATTATCATTTTGATTTGGAAAAGGAAATTTTCGAGAAGGAATATAATTCTGACTTGCAACAGGAAAAAAATCAATTTTCGACTCAAAATGGAATTGTTGAATTTCCGGTTAAAAAAATTAATTTTGAACCAAGCTGACAAATTTTCAACTTAAGTTATCAATCTTCAACTGAAACAGTTAAAGTTTAAACAAAACATAATGATGATGAAATATTAATTTTTAACTGTGTCCTCGCACCCACACTATCATTCATAGGTCTTCCAGGTTTATTTGTTATTAATTAATAGTTTTCAAGATTGTCATTCCTAATTATCATGCGATTGTGTTTGTTGCAATTTTCCAAGCAGTTGAAGCCAAAATACAACTCTCTACTACGTATATTAAGAGAGATAGCATAGTTATGTTCAAATGCATTTTACGTCAATTGTTATTAATATGGTATACGCCGTGTTTTTGTACGATTTTTTTTCTCACGAGTAAATTCACAAAATGTGCGGCTGTTTTGGAGGGGTCTTCGTATCATGAACGGATAGTAGGGATCGCGGGACCTTGTAGCTGGTGGGAGGGCTTACGGGTCTCATTAGACTGTAGATCTGGAATAGGTGAACCTGACGGGCTGCACTGCGAGGTGTGGCTACTCTGGGGAACTGACTGACACTAACCGGTGGGACTTAAACTAAGGAGCGATCCTTCCAGGGGATAATGGCAAAGCCTCCTGGAATACCGAGGGCACGATTTCTCATGCTCCTAAGCTACGATGTGATCGCCGTGTCAAGAGCTGAATGGAACCAGAGTCAATAAATCCTTGAACACCGCGGCCTGCTCCCCTCAGTAGAAGCGAACAGACGGGGGTCCTAAAGGAGGTGTCTTAACGGAGACGTTGGGGCACCAGGTCGAATCCCATTGTATGTAGACCCGTCTGCTGCAAGCGGGGCTCTGCGGGGGATGATTCTCATTTCCCTAGCTTATCGTGGGACTCAAATGAATCCTCAAAATCCATCAGAAAACCAATGAGGGGCCTGTTTTGGGACCATCCTCTAGCCCACAGCCAAAAGTGGGAGGCTCCTTAGGGGGGAACCCACCAGAGGCGGTGCGAACTAAAGGTAACGGTGGAGACAATCTTGTCGAAGCCGTAGTAGTGCAGCTAACGGAACTCTCCGTGACGAGGAGGAAACGTCGCGAAGCACAAAACAGGGGAGACCGCAATGCGCAACTCTCAAATAGCAGCCAAGGGACCCCACAGGGGCAGTGCCTGCGGAAACTTTACCTGGAGCAACTCCTCAGACTAATCCTATTGGCAAGAGGAAGAAGGGCTCCAGAGAAACTCCCCCAAACAGGGAGTTAAAACGGCAGAAGGCTCTGGAAACACAGGGCCTTACATTCGCGCAGATGTCTCACAACGCCTTGGTGAATGTTGTCGTTGCGTCGGATTATCCTGAGAACTGTCTAACTTTTGAGGAGTTGGACAGGATGAGGGATGTAGTCTTTGAAGGGATTGACGCCTTACCCCGCGAGGGGCGCGCCCGCAGATTCAATGACATCTTCATCAGTTCCGGGGCCATCGTAGTGGAGGCCGCGTACATCTGGTCGCGAGACTGGATAGTGGAAAAAACCGCAACGTTTAGGCTTGAAGAGGTCCTAAACTTGCAAGTCAAAGGGACAGAGTGTCTGCAGAGGAACCGTAGAGCGGTCCGGCGGTCGCTCTGGGGCGCCTGAGCTTTCAGAACCCGTCTCTCCGAACTGATTCATGGAAGATTTATTACGACAGGCAGGGTTCCAGACTGAAGGGGAGAGGCTGGATTCTAGTCGTCGGTCTTCCTGAATCCTCAATCAGAGCCCTTGCGGCTTTTGATTGCCGACTCTATCTAGGGGCGGGTAGGGTTACCTTCAGAGTGACCCAACTGGGCTCCGCAGGGGGAGCAGAAGCGCCCGGAGGTGCCCCGAATTTGCCTGGTTATAGCTAGACGCATGTCTGTGGTGCAGACAGGGCTCGCCCTAATCCAAGAACCCTGGTTATGCAGAGAAAGCATTTGTGGCTTCTCAGGGTGTGGCTCCATATATAAGGGGCCGCTCGTAAAAACGTTAAGGGTATGCATAGCCGTCATGAGTATGGATGCGATCTTGGTGCCTAAATTCTGCTCTAGAAATCTCACCGTTATTAAGACAAGACTCAGGGGCAGTAGCGCAGAAACGCTAGAGGTGTTTACCACCTCGGCCTATTTCCCTGATAATGCCGGGGGACCTCCGCCTCCTAGAGAGGTGGAGGCTCTAATTCGGCACTGTCGGGAGAATAAAATCCCTCTGCTGTTGGGCTGTGATTCAAACTCTCACCACACGGTGTGGGGAAGCACAAACATCAACGACAGGGGGAGAGATTTAATTGAATATATATCAGGCACAGAGTTGGAGATTCTGAATCGGGGTGATACCCCCACATTCAAGACTAAAAACAGGAGTGAGGTTCTCGATTTGACTCTATGTTCGGGTGTACTGAGGAGCAGGGTAGTGGACTGGAGAGTCTCCGATGAGAAGTCTCTCTCGGACCACAAATATATCGTGTTTTGATAACCCTAGGAAAACCGGTGGTTTCCAAGATCAGAAAACCCAGAAATACACTTTGGGACTCGTATAAAGAGGAACACAAAGGGAAGCTTGCAGAATGGTGGAATACCCCCCTGAAGAGACTCCGCACAAGATCCTGGCGAAAAATCCGGAAGCTCACCTCGGGCTTATAAGGCTCGATCATGGTGAGTTTGCCGAAGACGAAGAAGCAACGCTGAATCACCTGATGAAAGTTCACTTCCCGGGTTTTCAATGAATCCGAACCGACCAAGAGGAGGAAGGCTGGGGCCAAGATGTGGTAAGGGTGGACTGGAATTTTGTCTCTAAGGTCGCTGATTACAAGAAGATGGAATGAGCGGTAGGTTCCTTCTGTCCTTTTAAATCACCAGAGGCGGATGACATTTATCCAGCGCTTTTACAAAAAGGCATGGATTTGGTCGTCCCTCCTCTGACGAAATTATTTAGGGCAAGTATAGCCCGTAAACACGTGCCATCGGCATGGAAGGATGGCAGAGTGGCCGTGATACCTAAACCTGTGAGGGAGCGTTACACTGCGGCAAAAGATTTCCTACCAATCAGCCTAACGTCTTTTATCCTGAAGTCGTTGGAGAGGCTGGTCGAGAGATACATTAGGGATGAGGTGCTCTTGGCCTGCCCGCTGCATAGAGGGCAGCATGGTTTTTAGGCAGGCTGCTCGGTAGAAACTGCGCTTCATGCTGTTGTGGCAAAATTGGAGCAGCAGTTAGAACAAAAGGGGTATGCTGTAGCGCTTCGTGGATATAGAGGGTGCTTTCAGCAATACTCCTCCAGAAGTCATCTGTAGAGAGGCACTGAGATGTGGCATGCCGGACCAGCTTGTACGCTCGATAGGAAGCATGCTACGTTGGAGAAGACTCATAACCAGATGGGGTGAGGGCCTAGTAAGGGGAATCGTCCAGCGGGGATGCCCACAGGGTGGTGTCTTGTCGCCCCTCCTGTGGTGCATTGTTGTGGACGGCCTCCTTCGAAGGATAAATGAAGAGGGGTATTACGCTCAGGGATATGCGGATGACTTTGTAATTCTAGACAGTGGGGCTCATCTGGAGACGCTGATGGGTCTTATGAGGTCGGCGCTGCGCATTGTAGAGCTTTGGTGCGATAGCTCTGGGCTCTCGGTAAGTCCAGAAAAGACCAACCTGGTCATTTTCACGAAAAACTACAAAATTCCAAAAGTTGACGTTCCTCTATTTCGCAGTGGGAAGCTGAAGTTTTCAGATTCGGTTAGATATCTGGAAGTAGTCCTAGATAGCAAGCTGAACTGGGCAAAGCACATGAAGACCTAATGCAGGAATTTTGTCATAATTTTTTGGAATTGCAGGAGAGTCTTTGGGTTGACGTGGTGTCTAGGGCCTAAAATGCTTGCATTGTTCTACTCTCTTGTCCTAAAACCCAGGCTCCTTCATGCGGCCGTGCTCTGGTAGCCACGGGCGGAACTCAAAACAAGGCAGGATAGGCTGCGAAGATTACAAACGCTAGCATTTAGGGGTTTGACTGGAGCAATGATTACTACGCCCACAGCGGCGATAGGATTCATGCTCTGTGAAGAACCCCGACCTGTTGCGATAACCGCTAGAGCGGCACACGCGATGGGCCGCCTGGCAAGAGCAAATAGATGGACTCGGTGGACTAGGCACACAATAGGGAAACCAGACATAACATCAGAACTGGTTTGGGAATGCAAAAAGGCATTAAACCTTCTTGCAGATCGTGGCGCAGCAATTGAATACATAGGACCAGAAACGTTACTGGGAATAGCGTCTTGCTGTATGGGTTTGGCCATTAAAAGCTGGATCCGAACAAAACACCGGGAATACTGGGAGCAGATCCAGGGTTGCCGTCATGTGAAATCCATTCTGGATTATACCCATAAGATGGACAGAGCCATGGAAATCCTGGGTTTACTCAAGAAAGATATGAGGAGAGTGGTACGCATCCTTACTGGGCACAACCACTTAAACTATCATATGCACAAAATGAGGTATAACCCCACGGCAGAGTGCAGGAGATGCGGCAGGTATGATTAAACATCCCTGCATGTACTATGCCAGTGCTCGGCATTAGCTGGGCTCAGGCAACAGACCCTCGGGGCCTATTTTATGGGACCAGAGGAAATTACAACACGGTTAGTAGTCGACATACTAGGCTTCGTCAGGAGGTCTCGGGTCAACTGCTGACAGCGAATAAGTAAGGGTGTGGCACAATAGGCTTTATAGCTTGAGCGCCAGAGGAGCTCTCCATGGGCTCCTCATCTTTCCTATAACTAACTAACTAACTAACTATATAAATAAACTAAACACTAAACATCAAACTGAAAACTGTCAGCTGTTCTAAACCTTTTAGGATACCATTGAAAGAAAACGGAAATCCAAAAAAATTATTATTATTAAGGAAAATACAAAAATTATGAAGATACGAATTTTTTCAAATATGCTAAGATGTGAAACCCAGCCGTACAAAAATTAGCTTTAAATTAATTATACTTTTTGAGTGTCATAACGTGCTGCTTTTTTGCATATTACTTATGATTCTCAAAGTTTCGTTTCTAAAAACTACAGTCTTTGAAATTTGTGAAATTTTTTACAATTTTTGAAATGTTTGAAATCCTGATATCTTTTGAAACGCTGAAATCTGTGTGAAATCTTTGGAATATTGCTGAAATTATTCAAATCTTAGTGATAATCTCTGAATTTTTTTAAATATTTTAAAACCTTCGAAAGCTTTGAAAGTTTTGTGAAATCTTAACAATATTTGTCAAATTATTAGAGTATTAATTCTATAATCGCTACCTGGTTTGTTCTCCTAAATTATGTCAAGTCACATATTTTCAAAATAGATTGGAGAGGTGGAAATCATTCTTCTCTCCTTTAAACCTTGAAAACTGGTGTCGTTCAAAAGTTTATTTACCTTTAGAATCATATGTTAACCTTCAATAATGGAATGGATAAGTAGTATGAGTTTTAAATAATAAATTGTTGAAACAATGCATAAAATGCTAAAGTATATAATAGAAACTAAATAATAAAACCTCAAATTTTTTGTCCTTGAAAATGAAAGTGTTTGGTTGGAAATTCAACTATTTGGCTAAAAATGAACTTTTTTGTTAAAAATTCATATTTTTAAGTTGAAAAATCAGATTTTTTTACAGAAAATTTGCCTTTCTGACTTAAAAACTACAGAATTTGGTTCAAAAATTTTGTTTCTATCTTGACTAAAGAATCTTTCTTGGTTAAAAACTTAAGTCTTTTGATAAAAATTATTTTGTCTGATTTAAAAATTTTTCCGTTTGGCCAAAATTTCATCTTTTCGCTTTAAAATTCAGGCCTTCAGTTGATTTTTTTCTTCAGTTGATTAGTCTGCTTTAGTTGAGCATTCTAATATTTTGTTGGAAATTCATCATTTTTTGGTTGAAACATCAGCTATTATATTTTTTGTTAAGAATTTATATTTTCTAATATATTCTTTGTAGAAAATACTTCTTTTTGGGTGAAAGATTCAACTATCTGGTAGAAAATTCATATTTTCGATACTAAAATTCAACTGTTTTATAGAAAATTTGTATTTTCGACTTGAAAATTAAAAAATTTCGTTTAAATTTTTGTCTCTGTTGACGGAAAAATGTTTTTTGGTTGAAGATGTACCTATTTTGTTGAGAAGTCGAATTTTTTGTTGAATTCAACTGTTTAAACAAAAAATTAAAATTCTCTTATGATGAAATCTAAGAGAAAATTGTGAAAAACAGCAATACGTATTTTATGTATTAGGAACATTTTTTATTTAAAAATCACAAAAAATATCATCATTAGCGCCAAAAACTCACAAAAGCCATTTTCTTACTCATGGGGTTTTTCTGGAATCCCATAAATCAGACTGTAGGGGATGACATTCAAAAAGTTATTATTTGTATTATATAGATAATTGTTTTAAAAAATGTTTAGATTTGACTGGATTCACCGAATATTGACGATTCTGAATAAAATTGACAAAACCCTCTTTTTTCTTATGGAAAATACATGTTCATGGACCTTGCGGTTTTTTTTTATTCAAAGAAATTTGGGGGCGATATACATGGAAATTCGAAAGAAAAGTCCAGTGCCCAAAATATGTTTTATTTTGAAGATTTAGACTTAACTTTGGAATTCAGGAAAAAATGCTTTTAAACCTATAAAACATACTTATGGAGGTGAAGCCCATCAGTTAAGATTTAAATAAAGGAAAAAATATTAAAAGAATATTGAATAGGAATATTGATTAACTTGGCTTAGAGGTTCGTTTTTCATCCCAGTTAAAATTCCGAAAAGGATTTTTGGTGAAGCTTAATAGAAATTAAGATAATAACTATATTTGTTGAAAAATAGTTTTTCCGACAAAATTTAAAAAATATTGATCTGAGATAAAAATATTCTACCTTGAAGTTATATATCTCATAGAAACACATTTTCTTTTGTATTTTGCTTGGGATTGGATCGAATGGAGATTTCACAAATTTCAAAATGTTCCACTTTCAGAAAAAGCGGCGAAGCAGCCATGAATTGGATTTCATTGGATGAATTGGTTCGAATCAAGTCGCTCGTGTTATTTTTTATTCTATTATTTGAATCAGTATATTTTGCATATCTCGTTTTAAAAAGATCGAGTAGTAGAACAAAATTGAAGACATTGATGAAGATTTACTTTGGCTCTTCAAATAATTTATAATTATACTATGAGTAAGTAAGAGTAATTTTTTCGTTATCAGAATTTTTATTCGGAAACTTGCAACTCAAGAGTATTAGAATGAGACAGGATAAATTTTGTCGAAGTTTTGGTTAGTGAAATAATAGGTACTTTTATATTCAATTGACAAAATTCGTCCCTTCACTTAGCGCGGCCTGGGTCGGAGCTGCCAAGGCTCATGATTTTAAAAAATGTTAACAATGTTGAGCGCCAGCCAGTTTTTCGAAACTGGCAAAATTTCAAAATAAATTATTCATTTTAAATCCACATAAGCATGAAACAAGACAGTGAGAGGTTCGATGGGCGGACCCATGAAATTAAAAGAAGAGAGTTCCCAAAAGCATGTTACATTTTATATTATCCAGATTAAAATTACTTACATTTATTAAATCCAATTGTGAAATGCACAAAACAATGTGACGAAAATTTGTCGAAAGATGATTTACAATTACTCGAGGAACAATAAAATTTGTCTTCAAGGCGCATTCCCACCCCATGACTCTACTAATTCATGTTTTTAGCGGCTTAATGCGTCGATAAGTAGGAAATCGTTCCGACCGACAAATTCAAATTTAAAAGTAATTATGATTGATAATTTTGACTTCATAAACTGACTTAATAATGAGTCCTAGAAAAATTGCAGTGATAATATTAAAAATTTCCAAGACATTGATCCTCGACTTGACGTCTGCGGGAAATTAGTTGTTAAAATTACATTCCTGTTACAAGAACAATCGCACATATTTAGGATTCAATAGGAATTGCGGTTCCGCGTCTTCGATGAGCGAAGCTCCCACAATATGTCTGTTCTGTGCTCTGTGCGCCGAAAAGTGCATGCCACAACAAAGAAGATCGCGGTTTGAAATAGCATTATTGTTTTCATCATTTTGAGAAACGAGCCTATTGAAAGGAAGAAGTCTTATATCTTGCACTTGTTTTGTATGAGGATTTTGCGTCACCACAAAGATTTGGTCCTTACGAGTGATAAACGACGTAGATGGGGTAGGATTTAGTTTGGCTGGATCACCTAGAAAAGAAAAGAAATGTTTGTGATTTTAAACTATTAAAAACTAATATTTTTTAACTTATCTAAATCTTTTAAATACAAATTTCTTAAGCTTTTAATGTATGAAATGTTACCACATTAAATTGTATTCTCTAAACCTGAGCAAATATGAAATTAAAGAAATCATAGTTAAACTCAGAAAATTAGATTTTTATTTGAAGTTCTAACAACTTGTAACTCTCAAAATGCAAATTTTGAGAGCATCAAGTTTAAGAAAATTATTTTCGCGTTTCAAAATTACACAATGGAAAATTTGATATAAATTTTTAATCCAAACGTATTTCAGATGTCTAACTATTTGTCACATCTGAGACTACTGTTAGCTACTGATTAATCACAAAGAATAGAAAATGGCTTTTTGTAAAAATGTCTAATGATACATTTTTTTAGTAACTTTGAACCTGCGGTTAGATTTGTTTAAATATACTATGAAGTCAGGGAAAATATTTGCAATAAACGTTGAAGAAATATCCTAGCGTGAAAAGTCATCGGATATATTTTAAGGGTGGTTTCAACATTCCTTAAAAATTTAAGCAAAGAAATCGATATTTTTAACAATCAAAAACACGTAGGATTTTTTGTTTTGAATATTTAATCCATTCGTTGTGATTTGAACAATTTGGTAGAAGAGTTATTATTTTTTGTTGAAAATGCCGTCTTCGTAGCTTATTTGGTAAGAACAAGAGACAATTTTCTCACTGAATGAAAAATATATTATTAATTTAATAGTTTTAATAAATGCCAGTAGATCAAGAAAAATAATACTGGTCACTGGTAAAGAAATAACTGGTCACTGGTCAAGAAATTTTAATATCGAGATTGAAAACAAAAAGATACATTCTTAAGAAAATAGTTGAATTAACCGTAAAAAATGTGTAAGTTAAGGGAAAAAAAGAAATTTAATCAAATTGTTTGAGTTTTGGGCCAAAACGTCAAATTTACAACAAAACAGTTGCATTTTTAAACAAAC
>CAKNWU010201045.1:0-11405 GCA_932072015.1 Andricus quercustozae | reverse complement strand
GTCAATCTATTTTTAATTTGATCGTACACATCGACGGGCGTGGGATTTAGCTACGGCGATGTCTTTGATATGGGGGATTAGATCAATCTTTCCGTTCTTCAGATAAATGTGGATACATTTATCCAATCCAAAGTGCATCACAATCTCTCCTGTATAATTCGCGACGATATTTGTGGCAGTTTGAAGTTTTCCTTTACAAGAGGCATAGAGCTTCACGTCATCCATATAAAATACATGCTTGACCTTATGCTCGCGCTGGTTAGTATCGCCACAGAGGTATCCAGAAGCATTTCGTAGTGCGAGAGATAGAGGCAGAAGTGTGACGCAAAAAAGTAAAGGGCTCATGGTATCGCCCTGAAAGACGCCCCTCTGGAAGGTGACGTTGTTTGTTGTCACACGATAATTTCCAGATGAGGTAGTAAATATAGTTATCCAAAGAGGCGTCAATCTCTCTATGCATCTCACTATGTGTGGATGCACCTTCAAGCTTTCCAACAGACAGATGATAAGTCTATGAGAGGTTAAATCGAAAGCTTTCCGGTAGTCATTGCAGACCATTGATAGGATGCGTTGATAGGCTGCAGCGTCTTTACAGACACATCTGTCAATTAGCAGGTTCTCTTGACAGCCTGCTACACCTTTTTTCGAGCGACGTTATTCGTACATATCACGCCACATAGGCTTGATTCGCCGAACAATCAGATTGTTTAGGATAGCTGTAAAGATCTTTTAAAGTGTGTTCAAACAAGTTATTGGCCTTTCATTCTCTGGGTTAGGCAAGTTGCCTTTTTTCGGTAGGAGTATAGTGCGTCCTAACACCAGCCACTGCGGAATGGGCGTCTCCGACTTTAAATATGATGTGAATATGCGGGCCAAATGTTGGTGTGTAGAAGTAAACTTCTTCCACCAGAAGTTCTTGATACAATCTGGTCGAGCACCGGAAAAGTTCTTCGTGCCTCTAAGTGCTTTTTTCACCTCTTCGGCAGTGATTGATGTACATTCCTCCTCAGAATTTATAAGTTTGTTGCAAAATTCCTTGAAGCGGATGATATTGTCAGTATCTTCTTTCAACTTTAGTCTTTTCGGGATCTTGTTTTAATAACAAATTTTTTTTTGTGTAGGATGAGCACTTTTTTCAATTATAAAAACAAGACAATGAAAATACGTATCTTTCAATACCAATGCATATTATGAATTATAATAATATAAATTTATTGAAATGATACATTCTTCAAGGTAGTTGAGAATAAAATTTAATGCAAAATAAGAAAAAAATATTGAAGTAATCATGATAAATAAAATTTGTACTTTATATTGCAACAGATGAATAAGGAATCCCAGGAATTTGATATCAAAGTGTTGAACATAATGTAGAAAGGTTCGCACTTTGGACTAAATCGAGTGCGAAGCACGAGATACGTGATGAGAATGTGTTCGTTAAAGCCGAAGGAGCTCTAACAAAAGAGAATTCACAATCACCAAATTACAGTTGTCGATGCTGTGACCTTTAATTTGAAAAGGTCTCTGCACAAATGTGTGGAAATATAATGACCGAGCGTGTAGCGCGAGGTAAATATATTATCGAGCGCGAGATACATATATTATCGAGCGCGAAGCGCCAGAACCAACAGTCGCACGCCCTAGGCGCGCTCAAACTTGCGAGCGAAGCGAGCCGCGCGTGTAGTGCGCGATGAGAATGTGCCCGCGCAGCGCGCAGATTTTTTTAAAATAGTTGGAAAGCTTATAAAATTACACGTCTACCCGTGCAGAAATTGCCCCGGTTGGCCCTACTACAACAAGGTATCTGGTCGGATCCCGGCCGGGCTACCCTTGGTTGGGTTTCTTCGAGGGGTAGACCACTCTGATTTTTCGTGTACCAGGAATATATTCCCTAAAGAATATCCGGGAATATAGAGAATATATCGGAATATTTGGGAATACAAAGAATATGAAGAATATGGGAATATAAGAGAATATGTATGAATATGAAGGAATATGAAGGAAAATGTAGGAATATGATGGAATATTTAGGAATATGAGACAATATTTCGGAATATATTTAAATGATGTATATTAAATTACATATATATACATATTATATATACAAAATTTATAGTTTAATATCACATGACTTTTTAAGTGTCATTCTTTGGTCCATAAATGATCAAAATCCCTATTTGTTTATCGCAGGCCCCACAGTCTTTTCCCTATTCCCCTCTTTTTCTCGTTTTTCCACTTAAATATGAACTTAGTTAAAGAACACAATAAGACTGTTTTGTTTGAAATTCGTATCTTTGGCTTGAAAATTCAACAATTCGATTGCAATTTTTTTTCCTCCTTGACTTACAAATTTGTTTTGGTAGAAAATTCAACTATTTTGTTGAACATTCATCTTTTTGGTTTGAAAATTCATCTTTTTGTAAAACATTCACCTTTTTTGGTAAAAAATGCAACTGTCTGGTTAACAATTAAGCTGTTTTGGTTGAAAATGAACTTCTTGTTAAAAATTCAATTGTTTTGTAAAAAATTAGTATTTTTGGCTAGAAAATTCAACAATTCGGCAGAAAATTTAACTATTTGGTTAAAAATTTATGTATTTTGTCGAAAATTCGTCTTCTTTGTTGACAATTCAACTGTTTTGTAGAAAAATCGCACTTTTGGCTTGAAAATTCCATAATTTGGTAATTTGTTGAAAATTCGTTTTTTTAGTAAAATCCAACTGTTGTTTATTTTAAATTAAAACTTTTTTTTGAAATATTTACTATTACATGTTTCGTTTAAAATTCATCTTCTAGGTTGAAAATTCAACTCCTTGGTTGTAAGTTGAGAACTACTTTCTTAAAAGTTCATTTTTTTGTTGTTGAAGTTTCATAATTTTAGTCAAAAATTCTTATTTTTAAATTAAAAAGTAATTTTTCAAACTTAAAATTCAACCATATTGTAGAAAATCGTTTTTTCTTCTTCAAAAATAAGTCCATTAAATGCAAATTTAACTATTACATTTTGGTTAAAATTGATCTTTTTAGTATAAAAATACAATTATTTAGTTGAAAAATGTTAAAACGAAACAAATATAAAAGAAAAATTATTCAAATAAAATTTGGACTAACATCACATCCATTGTTTAAACTATTTAGTTGCCTTTTTTGAAAATTCGCCTTCTCTAGTAGAAAATTAATCTTCTGGGTTGAAAATTCAACTATTTGGTTAAAAACTTATGTATTTTGTTAAGAATTCATCTTTTTAAAAGCAGCTATGATTTAATAAATATACGTATTACTATTCTATTTTTCACCGAGAATCACAAATCGCGTAATTACTGATATGGATGTGCATTTTATAATAATTATTAAGGATATTTAGACGTGGCGCAAGCCCCGTGAAGTTTCACACGTATTTCCCATAATAAAAAAAACATTTTTGTAAATTTTATTCAGATTCGTTAATATTAGCTAAATCGAGTTGAAACTCAACATTTCTCTTCACCCAGTTAGCCATAGAATACAAATAAAATATTACTTTTTAAATTTCAACCTCACAAGTCTGTTTTTTAAGGTCCCAAAAAAACCCCATAAGTAAAAAAATGGTTTTTGCGAGTTTTAGATGCTAATAGTTTTTCTTTTACACTTTGCAATAAACTTCTTGTTGTAATTTAAAACAAATCTTTCACGTCAACCCACCTACTCCTAATTAGTCCATTATTTATTTTTCTTTCTTGTGTAAGATACCTTGTTTGTTTAAATTTTTTTTTTTAACATTTGGACAAGAGCCAAAAAAAAATTCACTTAAAAAATACAATACTACTAAAACAATTATTCTTCTTGAAGTTTAATTATTATTTGTTCATAACTAAAAAATCGAAGCAAAACCAAAGATTTGAAAAAAGTAACTTTCTACCATTACTCTAAGAGAAGATGGTTATAAACAATAATCACCAAACTTTCTGGCATAATTCCAATTGAATATTATTAAAAATGATTTTCTAGCATTATTCTAAGAGAATATTATTGACAATAACAATAAATGGTTTATAAATTATTTTTGGTAATATTAATTATTACCTCAATCTAATTGAATATTAGACAAAAAGTGGAAAAGTTTTTTAAACACCGCGACTTTCTAACTCTACTCTAACAGAAATTTGCCAAAAACAATTATAAATTGTGTAAACAATGTATGTAAATATCTAATTATCAGTATAATGTAGTATTTTATGTATTAGAAACAATTTGCATTTTAAAAAACCGCAAAAAAATTATAATTAGGGCCAAAAACTCGACAAACCCATTTGTTCACTTATGAGGTTTTTGTGGGACTCTATAAAACATAGTTATGGGGACGAAATTTAAAAAATAATATTTTATTCATATTATATGCCTGATTGTGAGGAGAAATGTTTAGTTTCAACTCGACTCAGCTAATATTGACGATTCCGAATAAAATTTACAAAAACGTATTTTTTTCTTATGGGAAACACGTGTTAAAATTGATGGGGCTTGCGCCTCCTCTAAAGGTTCTTTTTTTTCTTTTTTTTTTAACAAAAAAAAAATGGATTTATTTTTGTATACGAACAAATTTCCGGGCGATATGCATAAAAATTCGAGAAAAAAGTTTTTGGACCACCCTACTTTACATGCAAAATTGGGATTACTGGGCAAAGTCAGCAGATAAAAAGCTATACGAGTACAATCGTTAAACGGATGGGAAGGAATCGGGGAATTGGGGAATATTATATTTCAGAATATTTGTGAATATTTAGGAAGACTTCGGAATATCTGGGAATATGAGAGAATATTTGGGAATATAAGGAATATCAAGAATATTTGGGAATATCAGAATATCAAGAATATCTGGGAATATTGAAAGAATATATGGGAATATTTCGTGAGTGTACGAGGAATATCGGAGTGGTCGTCCCCTCGGGTTTCTTGGTCGGTAGCCGCCGGGCTACCGGCTGGACCAACCCCGGTTGGATTTCATTGTCGGGAGCCGGCCGGTTACCGGCCGGGCCAACCCTAGTTAGATTTAATGGTCGGGAGCCGACCGAGCACTGGTCAGGATACAGTTTTTGTAGAAATTACACATTTTTTAAGAGCCGTGACATAAAAGACGTACTTATGGATTTATTAGATCAGTAAAGCAGAATTTAGCTTTTCCAAATTCTTAAAAAAAATTAACATTTAATTCTTCCCAATGTTTTAACTTATTAATTAAAACTGTTATTGATTCTTCAATGTGTATTAGCAGAATTGTTACAATTTTCCCTATTTTCATAACATTTTTACTCTGTACACTTTCAAATTTACCACCATGTCTGACGCCTTCTGCGCCTGGCGTCGGCGTAGACACTTGCAAGTTTCAGTCTTTCACCTCGAACGAGAATGCATGTTGCACTCATGTCGCTTCGTCTCCTCGAAGTTAACAAATAAAACCCGGTATTAAAATCAATCTTTTTTTAGTAATCAGTTTTAAAACCCCACTTAATG
The DNA here is from genome assembly GCA_932072015.1 of Andricus quercustozae. Classification (NCBI taxonomy): domain Eukaryota; kingdom Metazoa; phylum Arthropoda; class Insecta; order Hymenoptera; family Cynipidae; genus Andricus; species Andricus quercustozae. Next base: position 5,919 of record CAKNWU010201045.1, on the reverse strand, counting down.
CGCGAATAATTATTATTTTGCAATAAAGTATAGTGTTGTGTATTCATTTTTTCCTTTCCTACTTCCTAACCTCAAATCACCACGTGGTTTCCAAAATAAAAAAATGGCTAGGAGATTCTAGCATCAGTGGTTGAAACTCTTCTCTACTTTCCTCGCGAGAATTTGATAACTTGATTTTATATTTGAAGTTCACCGTATTCTTTACGAAGAGCCTTGAAAGGCAATCTAAGTTACCAATTTCTCGCCTGAAAAAAATTGTTTAACCAGTCTGTAGCCGGGTTACCCGACCGGATCCCGGCCGGTATGAAATCCGGAATCCGACCAGTTTACCGTGATGTTTTTAGCCGGATCCCGGCCAGTATCCCCGGCCAGCGCTCGGTTTAAACTGGGGCTATCCGGTCGGATCCCTGTTAACATTTCTAAACAGGTAGTAGTACCGAACTAATATTTTTTTTACCTTTAAAAATAATACAGCACGTGAGAAGTTTAAAAATAACATTCAAGATTTTCTCAAAGTTTCTACCTCAACTTCAACTTTTAGCACGACCTAGGGAAATTTTTTTAAAAAACCTCAAAGTTATACGACATTGAACCTGACATCTTATCTTTAATTTAAGCCAAGAAAACTTAAAAAAACCTTCATGGGTACCCGAGATATGATTAAGAATGTTCAATTGTATCTGAGCTCAATTGTAAGTACTTTTGTCAATTGTGAGTAATAGAGCTCAGATACGATCATCTAGTATTTCATACAACTTAACATAAAATAAATCTGCGACTACATAAACATCCTAGTGTAGAGAAATTCGTAGAAAATTGTACGCTAGTTGAATAAACCGAAATACGTGCTTCAAATTTAATCAACAACGGAGGGTGGTTATTATCTACGGGTAGAATAGAAATATAACTAGTTGTTACCTGACATGGAAAAGAGGAGATAACAATACTTATATATCGATCATTGATATTGTGTACATCATTATATTGTGACAAGGAATTCAAATCCAAAAAAGTATCTAAAAGAAATGACTTATCCGAAATACCATGATTTACATAATTCACTAATTTAGAAATATTGAAAGGTTGACAGAGTGGATAAAGCCTCGAGCAATTCCTCAAGTTCAGAAGGAATAGTATCAGAAGATATATAGGTGGCCAATAAAACAAGAGTGATACCCTCACAAAATCTTGATTGCCGCAGAATTAATTTTAGGAGATGCTCTAATAATAGGGGAAATATCAGTATTACCTGAAGTGATTGAAGATTTAGCTGTTATAAGGACACCGCCTCCACTTCTATCTAGTCTGTCGTCCCTATAAACATTAAATAAGTCAGTATCGAATAGCTCACTATTGTATATTTTCTGCTTTAATCAAGTTTCAGTAAAAATCAAAAGATCGTAATCCGCCACGTCTAAGAAGTGTAATAGAATATTCGCTTTAGTATTAAGACCTCTAACGAGTGATAATATATAAGGAAAAGTCGAGTAGATATCAATTAACAATATGCGAACAATTAAAGCTATTTGTTAAATTACCACAGTCGTGAGTTACTTCTCTTTCTGAAGTATCTAAGCCCGCTCCAGACCTTCTTCGGTTCCCCTGGAACTTCCTTTATTCTTATGTTCTTCTCTCCTCTTTGTCGCCGCTCGTGCAGTAAGACCAGGACTTCCTTGTGTCGGCTTCTCTGTAGGGGAGTACGATCGTGAGCCAACGACATGTTTTTATTTATAAGCTTAAAATAATGGTTAACCTTTTTTATGAACGCTACTTGTCTAATTTCTTAGAAATCAGTTTAAAGACCAATTTATTTAGTTCCGTTTAACATTATTGTGGTGACAAACTTTTATATTATTAGAGATGTAAATTTAAAAGTATAAAAGCTTCTTTCGATAATATTATTTATCATTTTATTTAAAAATGATTTTTTCCCAAGGTTCTCTGCAAGAAGGCTTGAGTTTATTTGTGAATTTAAGGCAATGAAGCAGCTGTAGGATATCGGAAACGCAAAAACGGTCCAGGGACGTAATAATAATGGAATGCAATGTACAAGGCATACTAATATTGCGACTACTCGTAAATATAAAAAATTTGTAGTTTTGTACATATATGCAAAGCCTAAATGAAAACTGAGTGTATAATTTATTTTACTTTTTTTTAATAAGAAACGTTAATATTTCTTGGTGTACTTAACATTTATATATTATAGGTATATATATATTTAGGGTGCCCGAATTGAAAAAAAGTTTCTTTAGTTTGTAGGGAAACTACTTAAAAAGCTTCCAATTGGTGCAAAAATTTTTTTGGATTTTTCTTTAATTTTGTGGATAATAGCAAGTACGTTCCCACAACTTTTAAACTACCGCTTAGGATAAAAATGCCATGAATCTTATGTGGAATAATTACTACAAATTTTTTGGATATAAAAAAGTTGTCCTAAACCATCCTTAAGGAAAGAAGGCATAGATAGGCCACAAATAAAGCTGGAAATAGGATAGGATACTCACAGGAATATGTGGATAAAGCCATATAAACAGATGTGTAAAGGAAATAGGATACTTGGGTGTGTGTTTCTAGGGATTTTACAGAGCTTGACCAAGAAATAGGGCATAGATAGGCTATAAATACAGCTTGAAAGGGAATACGATAACTAGATGAGTGTTTTTAGGGATTTTCTAGAATTAGATTAAGAAATAGGGCATATATAGGCCATACAGTGAACTGGAAATGCGATAGGATATTTAGATGTGTGTAATTAGGAATTTTCTATAGTACGATAAGGAAATAGGGCATGTATAGGACAGAAAGAGAGCTGAGAAGGGGATATGATGCTTATAGGCGTGCTTCTAGGGATATTATAGTGTACAGTCAGGAAGTAGAACATACATAGGCCATAGATAAAGATTGAAAGGGTATAGTATACTTAGAGGGGAATTTCCAGGGATTTTATAGAGTTTTGTCAGAAAATAGGACGTATATAGGCAATGAATAGAGTTGGAAAACGGTTAAAGTATTTATTTTTCAATACTCTTCATCAATTAATGTTAATTATTATTATTTTCATTTTATTTGCCAATTTTCGTTTTACAGCTTAATTCAATTTAATTAGGAATATGCTTTTTTTTAAATCATTAGCCACAACAATTGATTGAGAAGCATATTAAAATTAGAGTTAAAAAAATTTAAATCAAGAAAAATAATAGTTTATTTCTTCTTTATTCAGAATGTGTCCCCTAAGGGTTTACATGACTTCCATTTCATCCAATCCTTCCGAATACATATTTTATCAAAACTTATCCTCACTATTTACAGCTATATACACCTATTTACAGAAAATCTTATATCTACATCCTTATTTCTATTTTTACGATAGCGCAATTTGGGACGTGTTAGCGAACGAGTGAGCGAGCGATCGAAATCGAGAGTGCAAGCGAGAGAGAGAGAGCGAGCGATAACGCAAGTATCCATTCTTTCTCATTCGCTCCCCTAGCAACCTCTAAATCCTCCATCCACGCTTCCCCCAAACCATCCTCCCCTAGAATCTTTACCACATTCTCTTGCCATCTCCCTTTGCTGACATTCCTCTCCTACATCATTCCCATACATGCTCCCATGCTTCCTCTTCCCATTCACAGATTCTGCACTTCCTGTTCTCTTTCTTTTCCCAATGCATACCTTCCCTTACTTCGTTTCCCAATCTAAACCTTGCTATTCTGGTCCGTCTTTTCTCTCCCCATCCCTTTTTTAAATACTTTGGTACTCCATCCTTTTTTATTATCTTATACCATTTATTATATTTTGATTCCTCAATCATCCCCCATCTTTCTATTAATTGTCTTTCCCTCTCCCCTTTTTTCCACTTTTTCTTAGTTTACGCCAGTCCTGTCTTCTATATCTCTAGCCTTAAAGAACTCCCTCCCTTCTTTTTCCCATCTCGTTAATTCCATCGTCCACCCTCTCCTTTCTTGTACCTCCATCAAACACTGTCTCGCTAACTCCCCTCCCTTTCCCTCGCACAGCTTCGTCTCAAAATTCCATGCCTTCTTTCCCGCTCTAGTGCTTAATGTATCCCTTTGCGCCTCTCCTCTCACCATATATCCTGGCGTCCTCCAGTCTATCCCTAGCGTCCACCTTATATACCTTTCTTGTAAGCTCTCAATCTCTTTCCTTTCTTTCCATCCCCATATTTCTGTTCCATAACCTAATACTGGCCATATCAGCGTATCAATTAACCAGATACTCCTTCTCCAATTTTTTTTAAACCTTCTTTTTCCTATTCTCCATATCTGTTTCATTACCCCTGCTGCTATCCATTCTTTCTTTCTCCCCCCTCCTTTTCTAAACCTCATTATCTTTGTTTTTTCTACATTTAAATTTAACTTTTTCCCATCTAAGTATTTCTCTAATCCAGTAATTATGCCGCCATCCCTTCTTCATCCTCTGGCATCAATACTATATCGTCCGCGTATGCCAGTGTAAATATCTTTTCGCTCCCTATCCTAACTCCTCCCAACCCTTTTCTCTTAATTTCTTCTTCCAAGTCTGATATTAATATATTAAATAAAAGTGGGCTCAGAGGGCACCCTTGCCTTACTCCTCTCACCATCCAGAAACTATCTCCTACTTGTTCTCCTACCTTTACCTTGCTTTTTGTTTCTCTGAAAATTTCCGATACTCTCTTTATTAATCCCTCTCGTATCCCCTTTTTCACCATAACTTTTTCTATCTCGCCTCGGTCTAATGAGTCAAACGCCGCTTTTAAATCCACGAACATTGCTATCATTGCCCCTTTCTCCCTTTTAATCCTCTTATTTACTAGATAGTTCAGAACATATATGTTGTCCATCATCCCCATCCCTTTTCTAAATCCTGTCTGATTCGGAGGCAATATCTTTTTTCCTCAACTTCTTTCTTTAACCTCTCCAATAAAACAGTAACATATACTTTATATAATGTTGGCATTAGTCACTCCTCTATAATCTTTAACCTCCTCCCCTTTTCCCTTCATTACTATTAATATCACTACTCCTTCTTTCCATAACTATGGCCACCCCTCTCCTTTACATACTCTATTGCACATTATCCATGTCCATTCCTCTCATTCTGTCCCCCCATATTTCCAGACTTCATTTGGGATCTCATCTATACCAGGTGCCTTTCCATCTTTCATCATCCCTAATACCTTTACAATTTCCTGCCTTGTAATGTCCTCCTCCTCTTCTGCTTCCCTGCAATCTTTTCCTCCTTTCCTATCTTTCCTCTCTACCCCTCCTAGTAAATCCATAAAGTATTTTTTCCGTTGGACCATCTCAATATCCTGGTTTACTCTTTTCCTTCTTCTCCTCTCTCTATTTACCACCTTCCAAACCTCTTCTTCCGCCCTAGCCTTCTCCGGTTCTTCGTCAAACCTTTTATTTTCATCCTCTTTTTTTTGATCATACAATTCAGTTTTCTCCTTCCTTTTTCTCCTATATTTTTCTCCACTACTTGTTTCTTTTCTCCATTTTCTTAATTCCCTTCTTACTTCCTTCTTCTTCTGTTTACATTCCTCATCCCATCTACTTCTATCCCCTCCTTCACTAACTTCTTTTTTGCTTGTGCACTCTAATACTCTTTTTATTTCTCCTATCATTATTTCCATGTCCTCGTTTACATTTCCTTCTCCCATTTTGATCTTCCTGACTTTTTCCTTAAACTTTTCTTTACCTTCCATTGACCAATCCATTTCTCCCTCTATTGTCCCTATTATGGGAAAGTGATCCAAGTCTATATAGTTCCCTACCTCTAGTTTCTTAATCTTCTCTCTTAACTCGTCGTCCACTACCACATAATTAATTACCGTTCCCCTCTTTCCTCCTGCACGTGTATATTCCCCTTCCTCGTCCCCCTCTATACTTCCGTTTAGAATAAACCATCCCA
>CAKNWU010201033.1:0-14392 GCA_932072015.1 Andricus quercustozae | reverse complement strand
TCCCAGCAGGCTGGAGAGAGGGGTTAATAGTGCCACTGTATAAGAAAGAAGATAGGGATAGGCAGGAAAGTTATAGAGCGATTACGCTAATGAATCCAGCGTACAAAGTATACACGATGGTGATGGCAGAGAGGCTGCGGAAAGAGGTCGAGGGTAAAGGAATATTGCCGGAGATACAGGCGGGACGTAGGGCTGGTAGGAGCACTATCGACAAAATCTATGTTCTGAAGCACGTGGTGGATAGAGGGTTAGCGAAGAAGGGGGCGAAAGTGTACGCATTTTTTTGTGGATCTCAAAGGCGCGCTTTCTTCGCGGAGTGGAGAGAGGCCTGATCGAGAGGGTAAGGGAGATATATGTAGGGACGAAAGATAAGGTAAGGGGAGGGGATCTCGCAGGTTTTCTGGAAGCATAGGGGTTTAAGGCAAGGGTGTCCACTTAGCCCAACCCTTTTTGCTATTTTAATCGCGGATATGGAAAGTAAGCTAGAGGCCGGAGTGGTAGGAGGGGTTAAGGTTGGAGGGGTTAGAATTAGGTCACTTGCGTATGCAGATAACATAGTGCTGCTGGCAAGAAGCGAGGAGGCCTGAAAGGAGATGATGAAGATGTTGAGAAGATACCTGCTTAAAAATAGGTAAGAGCTAATTGCGGAAAAATCCAAGTTTATGGTGTTCAGAAAAGGAGGTGAAAGGGATAAGGGAGGGGAATGGAAGTGGTGAGTAAAAGCGGTGAAGGAGGTGAAAGAGTTTGTGTACCTAGTCTTCTTGTTTCGGAGAAATGGGGGAGTGGATGGTCCTATAAAAGAGAGAAAGAGTGAGGAGGGCAAATGTGGTGATGAGTCAGGTATGGGGGTTGCCATAGAAGTTATTTGGAGATGATTTAGGAAGGAGAATGAATTCGTTTGACTCGCTAGTGATTAGTGTGCTATTTTATGGAGTAGAGGTGTGGGGTTGGAAGGAAAGTGAGGAGGTGAATGGGACACAGGAGAGGTATGTAAAGTGGACACTGGGATTGGCAAGGAATACGTCTAATTATATTGTTAGGAGGGAGGTCAGGAGAACGAGTTTAGGGATTCAAACAGGCAGTAGGGCGTGTAAGTATGAGGAAAAATTTTTGGAAGTGAGGGAAAGTAAGTTGGCGAGGGAGTGTTGGTGGAAGAAGCAGAACAGAAGAGGAGAGGAGAAGATGTAAGTTGAAAGAGCAATGTAATTTAGAAGAAATGAGCTGCAGAGGAATGAAGTGAAAAGGATGCATGAGGAGGGGAAAAAGGTATATGAGGTGGTGAAGAAGAACGGCATGGAGGCAGATAAGGCAGAAGGGGAGCAGAGAATAGAGGGTCAAGGTTTAATGTGAATTATGGGTGGATTATGCCAAGGGAGAGAGCGCAGTATTTGTGTAAGGAAGAGTTATGTAAGGGTGGAACACTGGCTGGGGAATTGCGAGGGAGTGGACAAGAGTGAAATAAGCATGGAGGTATTACTGCATGAAAGAGGAGACGAAAGGGCGGTTGCTAGGGAAGAAGTAAATATAAGCAATATTGGAAACATGTTTAGTCACTCATTCATGACAGCTATGGCTAACAAAGCCGAAATATTTTTGGAATGTTCTTCTTGCGAGTATACGAGAGTCTTGTTTAGTCCGAAAATATCAGAAATCTGCTATGCCTTTGTTTCTTTCAAGAAGGTTGATTCGTTGTTTATTCGTAATTTTCTGTTGTTTATTTAACACGAAGTAACTAAGATGATTACTCTAAAAATCAAGATTGCCCCTTAACTGTCAAAAAGAGAAAATGAGGTTTAAATTTTAACCATAATATACACTACCGTACAAATGTTTGAAGACGCCTCTTTTTTTGTACTCATCTTAAAGCTATTTTTCTACAGTATCGCAGCAGCTTATGAGCATAAATGTAAAAAAAGTGCTATCGGAGTGCAAGAACTTGAAGTTGGAAAAATGTGAAAACATCTTATCTGTAGGCAAATAAAAATAAAGTATTCAATAAATATATATTTTAAGGGACTTTTTTATGGTTATATGTTTCTGGTTTATATGTTTCTGGGCTCATTTCATACAGAATTTTGATAGCATTTTACCCTTTAGAGAGAAAATTTTTAGTCAAAATAAGTTATCTATCCAAAATAATGCGTGAGCAAAAACATATTAGCACACATTTTATTACTATTATTAATGTATTTTAGCTGAGGTGAAAAATTGGTTTTGGACATGGCGTAATATGAAATTCAAAAAATAAATTTTTTCTCAGAATTGTAGTACGCAATGTCCACAACATATTTATAAATAAACTAATTATAATTAAAATCGTAAGCGTAAAGTTTAACAAAATGATAGTTTACATTATTCTATCGTATTTCATACCTCTAATTAAATCAGTTATTCGCAAATTATTGACTTTCCAGTAATATTCCGATGGTTACTTTTAAGGTTAAACATATTTTTTTAAATTGTTATCTCTCAAATTGAACTTAGGTTATTCATATGAAATATGTTCTACGAAGTTGGAATTTTTTCACATATAGCCGAAAAATTTATTTAAAAACGAAGTTTAACACTTGCTGAGCTTAAAAATAATAATAGTTCAAAATTTTCAAAAAGTGGACATGGCGGAGTATAACTTTAGGGCGATGAATTGTTATCAGGTATTAAAGCATCGCGAATAGTACACAGAACGACAAAAAGAAAAATTATTAACTAGACCAAGACGAAGAGTAGAAGTTTGTTGTAGATATTTACTCGTTAAATCCAAACCCGACACTGAAATCTTTTTATCACGTCAGGTTTTTCGGAAACTTATCTTTTTTACCCATCTTTTCAAATAAAATGTGAACCTGGCGTTCTAGAGACTTCTAATAGGGTTCAAATTAAAAGCCAGGCATTGTACTTTAAAAATGGTTATATTGAGAAAATTAAAAGCACGTGCGTCCTAAACTACGACCCAAGATTTATTTATGTGCAAACATCTTCGTTTCTGAAATCTTTGAAATATCTTTTGAAATTTCAAAAGAGTTTCAAAAGATTTCACAAAGATTACAAAGATTAGATTAAAGTAAAAGCTATTGGCTTAATACACATCGGGCGAAAAATAGCTGACTTGGAGTGAAAAGAGGGAGAGGGAAGCAAATGTTGTAAAATGTTGAATATTATTTTAAAGCAGGCTTTGCTGATCTAATGAAATTTTAAATAAATATGAATAGTTGAAACAATATAAAATGATTCAATGGAAAAAGATTTTAACTTTGTTAATTTTTTTTTAATCGGCTCTCAAAAATCTCTTTGAAATTTAGTCACTTCTGATTCAAACCAAAAAAAAGTTCAAATCCGATCAAAATTGTTAGCTTTAAAGTGTTGAGTATCCTCGACCAGATTTTTCCATGATATATTTAATTTTTTTCTTTAACGAATTAATAAATATTCTTTTTTTGCTCGCACAGTACCACATCAGTTATACTAGAATGTTCAAATATTACGATTTTCTTGGTGCCCGGGGCTACCCGACACGCGTTCTGTATAACTTTATTGGCCCTTACGTATATCCCCCCCCCTTCCCCCACCACCATGATTTTCCTTTGAGTATCTATAATGTAGGTGCCGGTAGAAGGACTAACATTATAACATACGTTTTATATTACTATTACGATCGATACCGGCTAGTTTATTTATAAAAAAGCTTACGTCCCCGGTTCCACCCAACGCAGATAGACTGAGATAGAGAAAAGAAGATTGAAAAAGATGGACGGGAATAGGTGAGTGATGAGCACGGATAGATAAGCGGCCACAATAAAATTCGTTACGTTGAATCTACTTTTTTAATCTGCCCTATCCTTGACCATTAATTATTTCGAAGTTATTAAAACTTGTCGAAAATTTGTTAGAAAAATCTGTAACACCTCTCTTCTCTTCACCTGTCTATCTTCTTATTTTTCAAGAAATTCCATGAAAGTATAACCTCCTAAACTGAAAACTCTGTATGCGAACAACGGAACGGATGCCTAAAGGTCAGCTTCTAATCGGGTAACGATTTTTTGTCTGAAAATTCCTTGTAATTTTTTTTTCAAAAAAGTTATCTAACTTTACCGACTTTTTTGTACATTTTTTTGTAATTCACAATGTCAATCCTTTACTAAATAAAAAAAAAACTTTTTTTGTTTTGTTTTAGATTTAAAAGAGCTTAAGTCATCTATTTACAAAGTCGCGAATTCCGAAATATCAGTAGTCTTGCCTGACATCAAGCATATTGATGAGCTTAAGAGAACTAAACGGCCCTGGGAATTCTACTTAGAAGGTTTAGACACAACGGGTGAATTGTACGAAGATAAACTTGCAGTAGATCATGTTAAACACAATAGACGTGTCCGTGCAGAAATGGTTTCAAAAAATTTGGATGAAGCACGATACATTGAATATTCTAAGGCACGAAATGTCTCGTTTGTCAACAGGCATCGTCACAAATTTAGTGAGTGGGTGGTTCCTGATGGTAATTTTTTTTGTAAACTATAATTTTATATATTATAAGGATGTCGAAGGGAAACCTTCAATTTAAAAAATGCCGTTCGGTGCGAGAATTTGGCAATTTTTGATTGTTGATAAAAAAATTCTTGTGCATAGCTCATGTTTCTGTTTCACCGAAAAGTCTGAAATGAATTTACATAGTACCTTTTGTTTTGCAAACATATATTACAGGAGTTTAAATATATTTGTAGGGGATGTAAACGTATCTAAGCAAGGTTACGTAATTCTAAGTTATCTTGCATATGAGACTGTTGCACAAATCATTGACTTAGCATTTTTGGTACGGCAAAATCAAAATAAAATATATGGTGATGCTGTAGACAGAATGAAACTTAATCACTTCAACCCGCTTACGTTCAAGCCGTATCATCATTTCAAGGTGAGAAAGACATTTTTACTGTTATATGTAGAGAGAAAATGAGCTTTAGTTACATTGATACATTAATTGTGCAAGGTTGAATTTGCGCCTTGCAATGAAGCAAATGTTAATTCTACTAGGACAAATTAAAAATTAAAAAACCAGCAGACTGGTTCAATTAACATTAAGCTTAGAGTGTGTTGAGTAGGGTGTCCTCAAAAACGCAATGTTCTTTTTTTTTGATGACGCACCCCCTAAACTTGTTATATTTGGTGAAAAAATAAATGCATATCTTTCTTTTTTTTTAATAATTTTAAACCGTGGTCCTGGGGCCTTAAAGTATCCCCAAATTATTAAAATGATTAATTATTGTTAATTTTCGTAAATATAATAATTGTTTGCTAGAGAATGCAACTGTTGGTACCATACGCTCAGGAATAAAAAGTTTACCCAATTAGACCAAAAATACTACCCCTTGGCTTCAAAAACTACCCTTTATAGTGGTTAAAATATTATATCTTGAATTTTAAAGAATTTATGCGATATTCATCGGATTTCTTGGTACGTAAATGACTTAGCTATATACAGGAAAACGAAACATTATTTTTTCACATAAAATCACCCTTATGATGAAAAGAGGATCCTTCTTAACTTCAATAACATGCTGAACTGACGAAATTAAATTAAAGTATAGCGTTTTTTTTTAGTCACTAAAAATATATGGATTTGAAAATTAACTTTCATTTGAGAAGTGAACAAATTGCGAATCGTACCTGAAGTTAAATTTTTATTGAATATGCGATTAGTACTTATTTCTCAGCTGGCAGTATTTCTAGACATTTATTAAGTTAACCATAAAAGTGAGCGATCCTGATAAAAATTAAATTAAAATATCCTCAAGAGAGAATCTTGAGTGAAACAAGCTACCCTCAAATGAAGATGTTCTAAGCATGGTTCAGTACCGTCTGTCTTTAGGAAAAAGAGTATATACAAGTACCACGTAAGTATAGTTTGTGCGAAACAATGTTAAATAAGCAATGAAACATCCACGTATTGTAATTAATTGATGTCGATATCTAGATGTGTTTTCGATCAAGCAATAGTGTTCTAGGATAAGGCGAAAATTCCTGTGCGAGAAAAACATCGCTGTGCTAAAAAATTGATTAAACTACATAAATCCTGGAAAGACCTTGATATAATTCATATTTTTAGTGACCATCGTGTTTAATCATCAAGCGTTGTTTAGGATTTAAGCTTCCCGTTTTTTAGAAATAGGGTTTTCAAATGTTTTGTATTCAGCGTAGGTTTCAACTGTCTCAAAATAATAAAATTCTTGCGAACAGGGGAAGAGCAAATTTTCGCCGAATTCCAACGTTTGGGAGGAGCGGTCGACCAATGACAGAGCTCGATCGTCCTCCCCACCACTGGAAAGTATGAGAAGAGCGAGAAGCGTATCAGATCATAAAGAACGATTCACGCCGGCTAATTCGATTGAAGTTGTACCCTGAATGTTATAATTAAATTCATTTTTTCGGTTCTTATACTTCCGGCTCTTTTTACTCCCACCAGTTTTCTTTTTTTTTCCCCTCTTGCGAATTATCAAATTCCAAGCTCGAATTTTAGCGTCCAACCAAATTTTTCAGGAGTCCTCCAGGATCCAGAATTTTCCAGCTTCGATGGTGTCGGAGGTTTTCCATTAGCAGAGGAAGGTTAGTGATGAAGTGTCCGTCGAATTTTCATCATTTATTTATTGACTTGGTCAGAAAATCTCGCGGACGAGTCGCATGTCGTTTCTCGGTAGTGCGTGACGCGATCGCGATTTCTCCTTGTTCGTTCGATTGGGATTGGCGGTTGCCAGTCGCCGGATTGTCGACTGAACGACCTAAGAAAGGGTTTGATTCGGGAGTTATTACCCCGAGGTTGTGACTTTCGAACGAGTTTCTCGCGTTTTTCTTCGTGCGGTTACGGGTCGCGTTTATTTTATTAATTATTTTTTTTATTTATTTATTTTTTCTCTCAGTTTTAATTTTGGAAAGTTCGGACAGGGAGCTTTTGCTCATCCTCGTAGGGAACTCGATCCCGGCACTCGCTGAGCCCCCCGACCGAAAATCTCCCCTCAGCGACTGAACCCTTTCGCAGGTTGGAAAGGAGTTTAGCAAGCCCGGACAGGGAACTTTTGCTTATACCCGTCGAAAGCTCACCCGTGAAGTTCTCCCTCTCGCCGCGCAAGGTCACGGCCAGGCGTGTTTTGTTTTAATTAACAGTTTCCCTCAACTTCTACCAGTTTGATCCACAGAGAGGATGTCAATTTCTTCCACTCCCCATTGATAACCTAAAATACTATCAACCTTAATAAGAAAAACGAGCGTAGTTCAAGTGCTTTCCAAGGAAAAAGAACGAACTTCGGCGATAATTTGGATAACCTGTTCGACATAGCTCGCGGTGACGCATTTTCACGGATTAGGGTGGAATAAACGAGACAATTTTTTATTTCACAAAAAGACAAGGGTCGTAATGGAGTTATATTGTTGGATTGAAGCGCAAGGCGTCTCCTGATATATCCTTTCCTCATTCCGCACATTCATCAATTTCTTGAATGTCATTTGAAAACTACATGTGATAATGAAGAAATGTATGACGATAAAAGAATGATATTTTCAATGCACAGCGTGCCAATTACAGCAGAGAGTTTAGGACACAACATAGGTGACTTAAAATACTAGTATTCTAAAATATGGTTCAATACATAATATATTTTCAGGAAAGCTTCATCATAAATTATTTTTAGATGATATGAATTTAAGTAAAAGCACCATAGCAAAAGTTAGAAACGAAGAACGATTGAACTATGCTTCTGAATTAAAAAAAAAATTCAAATTAGAACAGAGATTAGAATTGCACTGGGGTGGAAAACGTGTTTCATCATTGACTGAGAAGAAATCGGTGGAACGATTGCCTGTTTTAGTATCCAGTGCTGGTGAATTTCAAATCTTGGATGTGCCACAGATGGAGTCTGGTACCGGACTTGCTCAAGCTTCTGCTGTGGCAGAGGTTGTTGAATTATGGGATATTATTGACCGTATAGTAGGATTATGCTTCGATACATGCAGTATTAACAACACTGGTTGAGTTCAGGGGACATGCGTACTTCTGGAACAGCGCTTTCAACACGATTTGCTGTACTTTGCTTGCAGACATCATATCCCTGAAATAATGCTCGAAAGTCTATGCAAAGAATGCCTTGGTCCAAAATCTGGACCAGAGACTCCATTATTTAAAAAGTTTAGTGAAGCATGGGAACCTTTCGGTAAGACAAGATACAAAATTGGTATAAAGGACAAGCGAATACTTTCGAAACTGCGATTAGAAAAGCACGACCTAATCCTATTTGCAAATTAGCAGTTAAAAGAAAATTGTCAGCCCCGTGATGACTACCGTGAATTACTTGAGCTCACCATTTTTTTTAGGAGATGTTTCGGTTCGGGGTATTCGCTTTATGGCTCCAGAACCAATGCACCATGCGCGGTTTTTGGCAATTGATATTTATTGCCTGAAGATTTGGATGTTTCTGTAAGCTTGATGTTTTCTGAAAAATTGATGATTTTTAGAAGAATGAAGAAATTGTTTCATTTATTAAATGAATTATGAACTTATTAGTTATATATTATTATTAATTGGGAAAAAATGATATTGGTATAATAAATATAATATTTTAAGCTCTAGGAAGGGTAGTTTCTATTATAAGGGGTAGTATTTTTTATCTAATTGGGTCAACTTATTTTTCCTGAGCGTATGGTACCAAAAGTTGCATTCTCTGGCAAACAATTATTATATTGACGAAAACTTTACAATAATTAATCATGTAATCATTTCGGGACACTTTAAGGCCCCAGGACCACGGTTTAAAATTATTTTAAAAAGAAAAGAAAAATGTGCATTTATTTCTTCACCAAATAAAACAAGTTAAGGCGCTTCGTCAGGCTTGAATTTTTGCCCATGTATTACATAACACAAGTTTCCTCCTACACGGATGAATTGTTGGATGTGAAATTTTGACCACATAATCTCAATGACATAATGCAGAAAAAGAAAGCCTTCGTTTTTTGAAAAATGGTCTTGTTTTTGTTATATTTTAATTAATAGAAAATGTGCTTCGCTTATGCGCCTGGAAATGAGCAATCCGCCACCGGGATAGTAGCCACGATGGTCCCAAAACAGGCGTTCCAAATTGAGACAGTACAAATTGGGACTCGAGCGTGAAATTTAGCGGCGGCATTTCACCCCAGGGGGTCCCTCGTAACTCATCCGTCCTTCCTATTGTTAGAGCTTTACATAATTCGAGACGATTGAACAAATTGATAATTATCAAGATTAAAAAACGATAGAAAAAAATCGGTTAACCCGTTCAATTTCTGTTAGGAGTTTTGATAATTTTGCATTTTATTTAAGATTAGCTTCAATATTGAGAATACTGGCCCATTTTCCAAATCCTTTCTTTTTCATTTTTTTCTTAAATTACATCAAAACAGTGACGAAAATGAATTTCGAAGTATCCAAAAAATATAAATAATGTACAGGATCTTGAATGTAATTGTTGTAAGCAAATTATATTAACCAAATGTCAAGATATTGGATATTAGTATGTTTTTAAGTTGAAATTGCTTGATTTCATGAACAGGATCTTGTTTCATCATGAAAATTTGTTGAATGGTATATTTTCTTTATTTTATAAACAAATGTTATAAAGAAATGCACAGTTCCGTCATTAATAGGCAGAAATTACTCGTTTTCTTTCTAATCGTCTTCGAATTACATAAGCGGTGATATTTAGTGACGAAGAATTTTCAATCGATATTATTTGCTTCTGTAATAAACAAATTTAATAAACAAATGCACTGTTTGACTATTTATAATTAGAAAGTGTTCCTTTTACTTTCCAATCGTCTTCAAATGACATAAGCGGTGATATTTAGTGACGAAGAATTGTCAATCGATATTATTTGTTTATATGAAGTATTTTTTTATAAATAATTTTTGAAACAAATGCCTGTGGTCATTTATAGACAGAGAGTAATACGTTTTCTTTCCAATCTTCTTCAAATCACAAAAGTGACGAATGCGATGAAGAATTGTCAATCCACATTACTTGTTTATGTCAGAAACAAATGTAAGAAAGAAATGCATAGCTTGTACATTTCTAGGCAGAAAGTGACGTTTTTCTTTCTAATCGGCTTCAAAGTGTCTCCAAAGTGGAGCAAGAATGAATTGGAACTGGATCCTGAAATTATTGAAATGATGGACAAGTACAACTTGGAAGGTAATTCTTCTAGAACCACACAAAACATTTACAGTGATATCATTTGAAGGCAATAATAAAAAACGATCACTTTCTAATTATAAATGTTGAAACTACGCATTTGTTCTTTAAATTTGTTTATCACAGAAGCAAATAATATTGGTTGACAATTCTTCCTTCACCGCTTATGTCATTTGAAGACGATTAGAAACAAAAGCGACCACTTTCTAATTATAAATAGTCAAACTATGCATTTGTTTATTACATTTGTTTATTACAGAAGCAAATAATATCGATTGACAATTCTTCCTCAATAAACATCACCACTTGTGTAATTTGAAGACGATTAGAAAAAAAAACTATTACTTTCTGTCTATAAATCACCATACAATGCATTTGTTTATAAAATTTGTTTATAAAATAAACAAATTGCCAATTCTTTATCACCAAATAGCACCACTTATGTAATTTGAAGACGAATAGACAGAAAAACGATCAATTTCTATCTACAAATGGTCAAACTATGCATTTGTTTATAAAATTTGTTTATAACAAAAACAAATAATATCGATTGACAATTCTTCGTCACTAAATATTAACGCTTATGTCATTTGAAGACGATTGGAAAGATAAAGGAACACTTTCTAATTAAAACTGGTCAAACAGTGTATTTGTTTATTAAATTTGTTTATTACAGAAGCAAATAATATCGATTGACAATCCTTCGTCACTAAATATTACCGCTTATGTAATTTGAAGACGACTAGAAAGAAACCGATTACTTTCTGCCTATAGATGACGGAACTGTGCATTTCTTTATAAAATTTGTTTATAAAATAAAGAAAATATACCATTGAACAAATTTTCATGATGAAACAAGGTCCTGTTGATAAAATCAAGCAATTTCAACTTAAAAATATACTAATTTCCAATACCTTGACATTTGGTTAATATAATTTGCTTACAACAATTACATTCGAAATCCTGTACATTATTTATATTTTTTGGACACTTCGACATTCATTTTCGTCACGGCTTTGATGTAATTAACAAAAAAAGGATTAGGAAAATGGGTCAGTATTCTCAATATTGAAGCTAATCTTAAATAAAATGCAAAATTATCAAAACTCCCAACAGAAATTGAACGGTTTAACCGATTTTTTGCTATCTTTTTTTAATCGTCTCCAAATTATGTAAGGAATCTAGTGCAGCATATTAAAATTCAATTTCTTCATATCTGGATAATTATCAATTTCGTTCAACCGCTCAAGTCCCAATTTGTACTATCTCAATTTGGAGCGCCTGTTTTGGGACCATCGTGGCTACTATCCCGGTGGCGGATTGCTCATTTCCAGGCACATAAATGAAGCAAATTTTCTATTAATTAACATATAACAAAAAAAAAGACCATTTTTCAAAAAAAACGAAGGCTTTCTTTTTCTGCATTATGTCATTGAGAATATGTGGTCAAAATTTCACATCCAACAATTCAACCGTGTAGGAGACAACTTGTGTTATGTAATACATGGGCAAAATTCAAGCCTGACGAAGCGCCTTAAGGGGGTGCACACACGGTTCAGCGAAACTGATTTAAAACAGAAATATGTTTGCAAATGAGATTTTGTTTTTGGTTACGCTATTTGGGATTCTATAAACAATTGTTAGGACCGAATTTAAAATAATCGATTGGGCTCCTATTGAAAAAAATAGAATTTTCTTTTTTATTAATTAAAAAAAAAATTTGCCGAAAATATCACTGAAGCTGTATTTTTAACTTCCGTTTTATTATAATTTCAATTTTTGAAACTAGAAAGTTTCATATGCTTCTTGTAGGTTTTGTAATTAAGTTAAATGAATTTCTTAAATTGTGTTAGTTATGTAATATTGCAGGATTTACTTGCACATTACTTATTTGTTTTGAGTAAGGTGGGTTAGAGTCGCACAAGTGCAGACTCAAACTAGAGTGGCTCACCGTGGGTGGAATGTGGATGATATTCCCGCATTCCAAAATTTCTTTACCTGTGGCGATTGAAATTTTAGCTGCATAGAATCGCCGCAGTAATACTACTATCGCAATCGTCACAATTAAGGAAATGGCTAAGATGTACAGGAAACCCAATACAAAAACTAGGAATTAAGGGGAATGCTGTCTCAACAAACCTGATGCACGTAGTATCTCACGTCAGAAATAAATAAAAGACCGTGAGGTGGACAACCTGCGAAATTCACTGTCAACAGACAATACTGAGAAAAACTGAATCAACACCCAGGCACTCATATTTTCGCCGGGTATCAGTGTCTTTGACACCATAATCTAATAATTTGACAGTAATCTATGCGTCCACTGTCAATTTGCATTGTTTCCTATTTCAAAAGATAAAAATTACTTAAATATGTTATTTCTTTACGTTTAAAATTAAATCAGAACGATTTGAAGAGTAAAAATATGCTCCATGTTAGTTTAAAAAGCAATTTTAGAAAGTTTATGTTTTTCTCTATTAGGTCGACTCTTTGTAACTGTGTCAACACTAGCACAGATTTACAAATTTTTTGAGATATAATTGTGAAAACACACTTAGAAATCGTCAAAAACACACCGTTCACAGAATTGTAGATTTAAATTTTCACGTCTAAATTTAAAGGTTTTCCCTGGATACTATAGGCATATAACCAAAATTTTCGGATTCAGCGTAAGAAAGACTATCGCATCACATTCATTTTTTACTATCCGCTTCGGAGGCAAAAAGCATGATTTATACTGTATCTCTTTCGGTCAAACTGAATTTGATTAATTAATTTACTTTCTTTTATAAATAAATTAAACGAATAAATTCATTATTTGATGAAAATTTTAGGTAATATATTGGGAAAATTTTTAAGGTAAGATGACCGACCAGGATAATATCTGGCTGCTAAACCTACGTACATAAAGAATCCGTGCTATTTTCCACGATCACTTTGCTAATAATAGCCGTGCTGAACTATCTAGCGCCCCGTAATGTTTGACAGTTTAGAAGATTTTAAGGTATGACTAGCTAGTATCGGCACTTTATAAAACGATTCGCTACACTTTCGGAACCCCTTATCTATTGCGGAAAAGTAACCCTTGGGATTGGGTGGAGGAACAAGATGCGTCATTTGACGCGATTATGAAAGCTCTCACATAGACACCAATTTTATCTGGTCCAGATTTTAAAACACCCTTTGTGCTTCAAACTGACGTAGGCAGTTATTGCTTAGGCGCGGTTTCGATGCAAGTAATAGCTGGGGAGGAAAGCGTGATTGCCCTCGCAAGTCGTACGTTATTAGGTACCTAGCGTCGATGCCCTACCACCGAGCAAGAATGTCTGGTAGTGGTTTGGTCCAACCGAAGATTCCGCCATTTCTTCGAAGGAATTAGATTCACGGTAGTGACAGATTATAGTATTTTACGATGGGTGTATAACTCGCACAATCTGACCAGTCGTTTGGTTGCGTTGGTCGTTAGAACTATTGGAATACCGATTCGAGATATTCCATCGAAATGGTGCTCTGCATCACGTTCCTCACTTACTTTCTCGTATATACGAAGACGAGGAAGTCTCCCAAGGTCTGTGCGGCAGAAGTGATCGATGATCTGTGGTATTGCTGAAATGGCAGTGGCGTGCACAAATTTCCTAGCAAGTATCTTGGTCGGAAGGTTGTAGAAGGGAAACTATATGTGCTTGGGTCGAACCCGCTTGTAGATTCAATCGTAAACCCTGGTTATCAAATAACTGCAAGGGGCCTTACACCCGTGGCAAAGAAGGACACTGCTATGTCATCTTTTTCTATGACTACTTTACCAAGTGGATCGAGTGTAAAGCCCTTCGAGCAGCTAATGCCAAAAACGTAAGCGCGGCTTTGGAAGACTTGGTCATTTTCAGGTGGGGTAAACCAGAGGTGATCCACACCGATCATGGGATTGCATTCGTCAACAAAATCATGAACAGAAGAGAGCGCATCACGGTGAAAAGTGGAAAAACTGCACTGAGAAGTTGGTTTTGTTCTGTACGCTATGTGGGCGTGAGAGGGGACAGCAGTTGCTACCACGAGAGAAGAATGGGAGGTAGATTGACGAAGCTTCGGCCACAATATGTTCTATGTGTCTTGCAAAAATTTTGGAATGAAAGGACATATGGGGCATAATTTCTCAAGTGTACCCACCTCGAAAATGAAAGTTGTCCGATCGGGCT
>CAKNWU010201031.1:0-11499 GCA_932072015.1 Andricus quercustozae | reverse complement strand
TCGTAACGTTAAAGCCATTCCCTCTCGCCAAAAATATGCCAAGGCATTTGCGAAATGGATGCAGAAAGCTGTAATCCTTGGGTCGCTTCGTGTACTTAAAGCACACGAGGGTTTCGCCGGCCTGTCTTTGTTATTTCATCGTGTCCTGTGACCACTCATCTCACGGTTGTGAGACGTGGCCATGAATGTGATTTACCGCGGTCCTACTGGGAGCCGCTGCCATTTTTTAGATGGCAGTGGCTCCCAGTGAGACCCTGCGGCGGTTGTTTAACCTTATTTTTTAATTATATATAAATTAAGAATTCATTGGTAATTGTCAAATTGTAGGCAAATTTTAGCATATACAGTGGCAATCACATTATTATTAAGAATTAAATATTTCATAACGGAAATTGATCTTATCACATCTACAAATTTTAAATCCAAAAGTGGCAGTTTTGAAAATAAGAAACAATCATGAAATTCTTACATGAATTACGAAAAGTGGATTGAGGTTAGGAGTTTGATGAAAGAGAGCGCGAGCTTTTAAAAAGTTCAAAGCGAATACTGTCACGCATGCCATTCAGGAAAAATGATATATTTTTATTATACAGTCTGTAACTTACACGAGATTTCTTCAAATTTGAGCAATATGTAAAATGATTATTTTAAATTTCAAGAGAAGTTCTACTTTTTATTGAGACGGTTGAGAATGGCTACATATAAAATTGGAAACCTATAAAATTCATTAATTTGTCACAATTGTGAATAAAAATTACATGAAGTATACAGTATATTATTAATAACAAATCTATCTACCTGTGCTGTAATATAATTTGTAACACATCTCTTTCTTTCTAATTAACTTATATAGCTCAATTCTTGAGATCTGTATATTTATAAACAGTGGCTAGGAAATAGAAAACAAACCGGCTCACCTGATCCACGCGGATGCGCATATAGTCGTACACTCCTCTATTGTACCGTACCGGAATGATGCGATAAAATTGATGAAGTTTAGCCTTTTTTAATATTTATAAAAAAATAACACATTTTAATCATAAAAAAATCACCCACTTATGAAAGAAAACACCGCTGAGCCAGTAACGAAATGGTTTTTATAATTTTTGTTCACTCCGAAACTGGTTTTTAACTCACGTACGGTAATGATGTTTTTGTTGTCAAACTAGAAAAAAAGACGTACGGTAATGACGTCTGAAATGACAAAAATCGAGGGACAGACTTTAAGGTTCTTTCAATATTATTTATTTGACTTAAAAAATGTGTATAAATTAAATTTATGTTTGTATAAAGTTTAAAAACTTGATACGTCAAGCGTTTTTCAGGTTATTGCCTAAAAAAAGGAGAAAAACAGTTTATCCTTGTGCAAAGTGAGGTTGGGACGCCGTACGCTAATGACGTTTAGGGTGTTCTTTTATTAAATTGAAGTAAATAGGCCCATTTTGTAGAGGATGATAATAACTATTTATTAAATGTAAAAAAAATCAGTACGAGTTTCTAAGTTAATGTTATATTACTGGGACTTCAAGTTTGCCTCAAATTTGACAATTACCCACATATAAGACTGTTTAACTCACTTTAGTTATAAATTAGATGAAATTCATTGTTATTTTCTCTAAACATAGAGGAAAGGGAAGAAAGTGCTCTCAAAATTCGAAACAAAATACAAATTTTGAGTTGCCTCGAAAACGGCGAGAGATACGCGAAAACTGACAACATTTACAGGGTTTTCTAAAGGGGGATGGTTTTCGGTCACCCCGACCTAAAACAGAAAACAAATTTGCGAAATTAAAAAATATTTTACTGTCAGAATGACGTGAAAACTAACAAAACTGTAAGGATTTTTAAGAGGAGGATTGTTTCCGACTAACTTGAACTAATATAATAAAAATATTGTTTAAATAAAAAAAATACAAAATAAACATTTTGAGTTCTCTTTAAAACGGTGAGAGATATGCGAAAACCAATATTTTTGGGCGTTTTTAAAGAGGGGTAGTCAATGACCACCCCGACCTCAACAAGTAAACAAATTTTCAAACTTAATAAAAATCTTAATTTTGAATTATTCCTAAGCAGTTAAAAAAAGTGAAAATTGACAAGACTTAAAAGATTTTTGATAGGGGGTTTGTTTTCGACCAATTCGAACTAACTCAATTTAAAGATTTTGTAAATAAAAGAATAAATAAAAAATTTGAGTTATCTTGAAAACGGTGAGAGATACGCGAAAACAGACCAAATGTTCAGGGTATTCCAAACCGGGATGGTCCTCGGGCACCCCGAATTAGCCCAGTAGAAAACTTTCTAAAATAAAAATTTTGAGTTATCTTGACAACCATGAATAAGCACAAAAATTATTTTAAAAATTAAAAAAAAAAAGTTGAATGGTCTCAAAACTGTTCGTGCGAGAATTTAGAAGGATTGGAAAGTCTTTTTGGATGAGCCTCGGAATAATCGGATTGGGCCCACGGATTGAAAAGGGTTAAAAGGTGTGTTAGGATTCAAGTTTATGTTGACCGACGGATTGCAAAGGACTGATCGTTGGGCTCCAATTGGTTTCCGATTAACTCGGATTGAGCACATGTAATTAAGAGCATTGAAAAGATTAAAACATGCTTGGGTTGATTCTTGGATTCATTCGGATTGGGCATCGCGGATAGCGAAGGAGTAAAAGTTTGGTTCCGATTGGTGTGTCATTTATTTGGATTAGTTTAGGATTCACACTTATTCATTCGGACTGGTGTCGGATTTAGTCTGATTTATTCCGGTTGAGTTAAAGAAGTCTCACGGATTAAAGACAGTTGGAGGCACGGACTGAAAAATGAATTTGGTATGGGATCGGACTCAAGCTGTTACTGATATATCAATAGAAAAGGACTGATAAGTGAGCTTCGGATTCATTCGGATTGAATTTAGGATTGAGACACAGATTGAGTTTGGGATTTAATTTGGAATTTAATTTGGGTATGAAACACTGATTGAGAAAAGTTGAAGAGGATTGAAAACTTGCTTCGGAAATTGCAAACAAACTTTAAAAGATAATAATTACTAAATGTGGGCCTCCGCATGAAAAGGCCCCTTATAAACGATATAGAGTTACGTATAGTGCCATATAGCCGGATAAATTCCCGACATTTTAAGCTCCAGACGAACCCCTTATTATGAAAAGCGTTTCGCCGGGGTATTTTTGAAGTTGGACATTCATAAAACCTCATTTCGAGAAAATCAAAGTTAAAGTTTATATAAGCAAAGTCACACTTACATTGGAAGTTAAACAGGTTTTTAATGGAATAAAATAATAATATCACAAACATTAACAAATTGCGGCAGTGTTATTATTATAGCATATATAATAGCAATTATAACAGTGGTTCTATGATGACCGTCCATAAGGGCCCTTTTACCAAAAAATGTGTTTTAAAGGTTCTACTTTTTACATTCTCATTAGAGAAGGTATTAGATTTGTGTAAAATTTTAGCCCCTCCGTTTTTGTCAAATATTCACGTTTTGAGACCCCCCAAACGCGAAAAACAGGTTTTCACGAATGTTTCTCTCTGTATGTCTGTCTGTCCGTATGTATGTCTCTCTGTCTGTGAGCTGTTGATAACTTTTGAAAGAATTTACAGATTGGATTGGCCTTTGGTATACCCTTTGGCTGCCCTAAAATAAAGCTCAACTTCGTTAGCCAGCCATCTTTGATAAAAATTCAAAAAGTGAGAGCATTTTAAAAATGGTTGAGACCACTTTTTTTTAGAATTTGAAAGTTCTATGCACGGATGTTCAAAGTATTCAAAAAAATGAACAATTTATCCTAATGACTTTTTTTTCAACAAAAAACAAATTACCAGAGTTACAGCATTTAAAAAGTTCAGAAAAACAAACGAAAATGAAAATTTAAAGCCAAACAACGCACAATATGAAAAAAAAGCCCAGAAAAGAAAACCGTTGCATTTTGAACACCCTACAAGATTGTTATATAAGTTTTTCAATTTTCTTGAAAAATCAAACATTCCTATTTTGATCGCACAAAAAAAACTGAAAAATCAAAATTTCCATTTTGCGGTCAAACTATACGACATACGAAAAAAGATAAATTGACCAATATCGTGCACTTATTAAAGATCTACAAATTTGTTAATAAGAACTTTTTGATATGGCACGTAGTTTCTGTTTAAATTCGTAGTGGGCGAGAGAGACATAAATATGATAAGCACGCCTGCAAGTGTGGAGCATGTTAGTGGAAAAAAAATGTTCGACAGCCTTCCTACTGTTTCAGATTAGAGACAGCGGAGAAAAATCCAAATTTTGTAAATATTACTTAACTAAATTTTAATAGACTGCATTAGCCTCGTTTTATTATTACGAGTAAATGAAAAAAAGATCCCTTCCACGTTATTCGTTTATGAATCCAGGCATACCACACAAGTGATAATTGTCAACAATAGTTTCTGATATAGTAGCCGCACGAAGTCGAAACAAAGTTTGAAATTTCGAAAATGCTCTATTTGAAACATTTCATTGGGATAGTTTCGAAATATACTTCATATCCAGTGAAAATTTGGAATTAAATTTCTGAATATACTAACCGCGAAATTAGTCTTCAAAAGTAGGGTAACTTTGACAAAGCATAGTTTTAATAGCATCAATATTTATTAAAATTTGAGAAATATTCGTTCTACCTTATTTAGTTAAGAATCCAGACATACCACATATTTCGAAAATATTCTAATGAAATGTTCCAATTAGACGAAAATTCAAGTGGAGTATTTTCAACATTTCAAACTTTGTTTTGACTTCTTGCGGATGTGTTTTATGTCTAACCATTGTTAGGAATTATAACATATGTGGTATGCCTGGATTTGCAAATAAATAAGGTAGAACGAACATTTCTCAAATTTTTATAAATATTGATGATATTGAAAATATGCTTGGTCAAAGTTACCCTACTTTTGAAGACTAATTTTTCGGTTTGTAACTATTATTTAACAATTAAAAAGTATAATTTCAATACAGTACGCTTTTTTTCTAGTATATTGAGAAAATGAATTCCATATTTTTACTGGATATGAAGTATATTTCGAAACTATCCCAATGAAATCTTTCAATTAGACGAACATTCAAGCAGAGTATTTTCAAATTTTATTTCGCCTTCTTGAGGCTCAATTTTTTGTATAACCATCGTTAACAATTTCAACGTATATGGTATGTCTGGATTTGTAAATAAATGAGGTAAAACGAATATTTCTCAAATTTTAATAAATATTGATGATATTGAAAATATGCTTAGTCAAAGTTACCCCACTTTTGAAGACTAATTTCTCGGTTTGTAACTATTATTTAACAATTAAAAAGTATAATTTCAATACAACACGCTTTTTTTCTAGTATATTGAGAAATTGAATTCCAAATTTTCACTGGATATGAAGTATATTTCGAAACTATCCCAATGAAATCTTTTGATTAGACGAACATTCAAGTAGAGTATTTTCAAGTTTTCAAACTTTATTTCGCCTTCTTGAGGCTGCATTTTTTGTACAACCATTGTTAACAATTTCAACGTATGTGGTATGCCTGGATTTGTAAATAAATAAGGTAAAACGAATATTTCTCAAATTTCAATAAATATTGATGATATTGAAAATATGCTTGGTCAATGTTACCCTACTTTTGAAGACTAATTTCTCGGATTGTAACTATTATTTAAGAATTAAAAGGTATAATTTCAATATGAAAAGATTTTTCTAGTATATTGAGAAATTCAATTCGAAATTTTCACTGGATATCAAGTATATTTCGACTTCTTATGTGGTATATGCATGGACTCGTCTAAGAATAAGCTAGAGATTGCACTCATAAAAGTTGAATAAACATGGATGATATTACAAATATGCTTGATCAAAGTTACCCTTCTTTTAAAGACAACTTTGTTGGCTTGCAAATAATTCTTTCTCAAATGAAAAAAAGATCCCTTTAGTAGAAACTATTTTTGTGATAGATTAAGAAATTTCTATCCAAATTCTTACTATTGACATTCGATTGCCAAAATCGGAAAATTGGGTTCTTCTCAGTTTTAGATTACGTTTAATTTTAATGGTAAAAGTGACTCCTAAAAGTATATATCATTCGAATCAGAATTTCAAGAAACATAAGAATTCGTTGAACGTCAGAGAATTATTTTTGGCAAATTTTTTGGGAACTTGAACATTTCTTACATTTCTTTGGTGGCTAAAGAGAAAATTCAGAAATGAATCTGAGAAGGTTTTCTTGAGAGTTGTGCCAGATGTGAATTACAGTAGGCCCTAGAACTTGCCAGGGTGAGGTAAATGGTATGAATTTTAGTGAGTACAATAGCGTGGGCGTGCTTCAAGGTCTCTTCTGAATATTTTGCCACCAGGATCGGTAGAAATCAAAAGTAGGGTAACTTTGACCAAGCATATTTTTGATATAATAAATGTTTATAAAAAATTGACAAATGTTCGTTGTAGCTCATTATTTTCTGAATCCAGGTATACCACACAAGTCATATTTTTCACTATACTTTCGAAGAAAATAGTGGCCGGCTATGACCTAACAAAAGCTCATGTCCCCAGCCATATTATATAAAAAAAAAAAACGAAAATGAACATTTTCAGCCAAACAAAGCACGATGTAAAAAAAGGCAAGAGAAGAAAAACGCCCTATAAGATTATCCTAAGAATTTTTTGAATTTAAAAAAAAACTCGAAAATTTAAATTTTGATCGCACACAAAATAATTAAAAATCGGAAATTCCATTTTGCGGATCAACTGTGCAAGATAAAAAAATCTGCCCGCTGCGCAAGTTTGAGCGCGCCTAGGGCGCGCGAATGTTGGTTCTCGCGCTTCGCGCTCGATAATATGTTTATCTCGCGCTTCGCGCTCGATTATGTATTTACCTCGCGCTACGCGCTCGGTCTTTGTATTTCCCCCATAACTGTGCACAGACCTTTTAAGCATCGACAACTGTAATTTGGTGATTGTGAATTCTCTTTTGTTAAAGCTCCTTTGGCTTTAACGAAAACATTCTCATCAAGAATCTCGTACTTCGCACTCGATTTTGTCCAAAATCTGTATATTATCGTATTTATTTCTGTATCTCAAACTGGTACTGCTTATTCAGATTTGCAAAATAATGTACAAATGTTATTTTTCATAATTACTTCAATATTTGCTCCTTAATTTGCACTAATTTTTATTCGCAGCTACGCTGAAAAAGTTATCATTTCAATAAATTTATATTATCACCATTCATAATAGGCATTGGCATTGAAACATACTTATTTTCATTGTCTGGTTTTTATAATTATAAAAAAGTGTGCTTTTCTCCATAAATTTAATTTGTTTATTTTCAACGTTATTTATTATGATTTAAACTGAAAATACGCCTACTGATGTAAAGTGGTTCTAAGCAAATTTGTAGATATAATTTAGGCGAAAAATGTTGTTAAATAAAAAGTTATTGTAGATTGTGTCCTTTTTCAAAAAGTAAATTATTAATTTTTGATGCATTTTTATCACATGAGTTTATAACAAATTTGTAGATCTTTTTTGGTTGAGCAACTTTTGTATTTTCATTTTTTTTGTCTCTTGTGTCGTTTTTCCAAAAATTTAATTTTTTTATGTTTAATGAAGTTTTTCATGAATAAAAAGAAAACTACATATCCTATAAAAAAGTGATCCATAACAAATTTGTAGATCTTTTTTCGATACATAATTTTTGTCTCTTCATATTTTGTTTTATCTTGCATAGTTTGACCACAAAATGGAATTTTTAATTTTTAATTATTTTTTGTGCGATCAAAATTTGAATTTTCGATTTTTCGAAAAAATTCAAAAAGTTGTCATGACGATCTTGCAGGGCTCTCAAAAATAAACGTTTTTCTCCTCTTGAAATTTTTTCATATCGCCCGTTGTTCGCCTTAAAATGTTAATTTTCTTTTGATTTTTTGGATTTTGGAAATGCTATAACTCTGATAATTTCCTTTTTATCGAAAAATATCATGAGGATAAATTGTTCGTATTTCTTAGTACTATTAATAACCGTACATAGAATTTTCAAATCTTGAAAAAAAGTGGTCTCAAAAATTTTCAAAATGTGCTCAGTTTTTGAATTTTTATCAAGAATAGCTGGCTAACGAACTTGTACTTTTTTTTAGGGCTTGAAGAAATGTGCCAAAGCTCAATCCAATCTGATCATTTTTTCGAAAGTTATCGTGCCTACAGACAGACTACAGACTACAGACAGACTACAGACAGACTACAGACAGACTACAGACATACTACAGACAGACTACAGACAGACACCTTGTAAAAATAATTTTTTCTAGCTCAGGGGGTCTCAAAACGTGGAGATTTGATGAAAACCGACTATGTCAAATTTTACATAAAACCAATACCTTCTCATTAGGATGAGAATGTAAAAAAAGATGGAAAGACGAAAATTCTTCTACCAAAAAAAATCTAGGTTATGAATCACTTTTTGATAGGATGCGCAAATTTTTTTTTTTTTTTTCGTGAAAAATGATATTAAAAATTAAAAAATTAAATTTTTGGAAAAACGACACAAGCTACGATACAACAACTTGAAAAAAGTTATGAATCCAAAAAAGAGCTACAATTTTTCATCGTTTAATTCTTTTAAATTGCACACGACACGAAGAAAAGAATAGATATAAGTTATTCACCCAGAATAGATCCTTTAATTTTAAAAGGTCTGTGCACAAACCTGGAGGAAAGTACAAAGCCCGAGCGCGCAGCGCGAGGTAAATACACTATCGAGCGCGAAGCGCGAAATCTAACATACGCGCGCCCTAAGCGCGTTCAAACTTGCGAGCGAAGCAAGCCGCGTGGACGGGAAAATTTTTTTTTTTTTTTTTCAATTTCAGTCCTTTCAAATGGGAAGTTCATGATAATTTCATCAACATTCATAGTGTGGAAGAAAAAGGTAATTCTACTCCATACTGAAGGTGTAGCCTTATTAAAAGAATGAAATTAATAAGAAACTAAAACAAATAATGCAAGTTATTAAAAATAGTGGTTTAAACCATTGTTTATTGATTATAACTATCTTTTCTTAGATAAGTTCTAGTTAGTTGTGGTTGTTTCTGAAATTTTGAGTTTTTATTTCACTTTTTAGTTAAGAACAGATAATAAATAATCATATTTGGTTCCGCAAAAAGGCTTTGTTTTTTTAGTTTGAAGCAAATAATAAATAATCATTGGGGAAATCATATTTTAAACAATGTTTTTCTTTTTTGTGAATATATTTTTCTGAAATAAAACAGATATTTGAAATATTCTTCAAATTTTCTATATGAATCATACTAAATGTAAAATTTTCTTGAAATAGTTACTAAAAGCCTTTTGGCAGAAATTAATGTGAAAAGTGGATAAAAAGTTTAAGAGTTCAGAAAAAACCGCAAATATCTAGCATCAATAAAGAAAATAGTTATAAACAATAACAATTTGTTTAAATAATTATTTTTGCTAAAGTAAATTAAGTAGTAACTAACTATAAGTGAAAAGTAGACAAGTGTTTGGAAATTTCAGAAAGAACTGCAATTTTCTAGCAGTATTCAAATTGATTATTATTAGCAGTTATAATAAATTATTTAAACAATTATTTTTGTTAACTTAAATTAATTATTCATCTCTCTCTAATTGAAAATTGGACAAAAAGTGGAAAATTGTTGAAAAAACTGAAATTTTCTAGCATTATTCTAAGAGAATATTATTAACAATAATAATTAGCGCCAAACCTTCGCAAACCCCATTTTTTCACTTATGGGGTTTTTTTGGTACCCTATAAAATAGACTTTTGGTGGCGATATTTAAAAAGTAATATTTTATTCGTATTCTATAGCTAATTGTGAAGAAAATTGTTGTGTTTCAACTCGATCCACCTAATATTTACGATTCTGACTAAAATTTACATGAACGTATTTTTCTCTTATGGGAAATATGTGTTAAACTTCACGCGACTTGCGCTACCTTTAAATATCATTTTTGCAAAAAAAAAAATGAATTTATTTTTTCGTAGTTTCGAACAAATTTTGGGGCGCTATGCACGAAAAAGCGAGAAAAAAAATCAAATTTTGGACCATCCTTGTGCACAAACTACCTCGCAACAGGTTTTTTTTATTATTGAAAAGTGAAAGCTTTCAGGCATCTGCCCACGTATAATATTTAGAAAAAATATGAAACTTCATTGTTGAAAAGCACACTCCAAAGAACACAAGTAGGTATTTGAAATCTCAAAAGCAGTTTATATATACATCCTATTACGGTATGATACCATTATCCACTTTCACCCTGAAGCACGTTCTTTCTCCAAGAAACGATCCTTGGCGTTTGCGTTCAAGAAGAGGAGAAAATTCTGTAGTTCGTTTCAAGGATGATCTTAGAAAAGTTCGAAGGTCCAAAACAAGGAGGTAACCTGATGTTTATGGTTGAGCAGGTCAGGGTGAAATGTTACGTATGTATGAAGGGATTCGAGCCGTGGTTGACACCGAAAAAGCACGAAGCGCACCGGTGATTACCGAACATTTCCGCGGTGGCTGTGGTAATGCCACCCGGCTCCTCTTCCCATAGAGTTAAAGGGGGTTGAAACGCTAGAAGGGTGGGTGGAAGAAGGCGGAACAGAGCGAAACCAAGTTCATTCTGTTAACAGCAGCCCCACGAATGTCCTCGCGACTCTGCCGTGTTGTGCATTTTCGATTCTTACAATTTTATGCGTGAATCGTTCTTCACAAATTGCCGGCTCAATCTCAATAAAAAACAGTGTCACTTGCCTATTATGAGGATTTTTCCACAAAATTTCTTTCATCCATCAACATTGAGCAACAGCGTGCCGAGTTACGATCTACGCCAGGACCTGTGCTGTGACGTGCGCAAATAAACAAGCAAGAGGAACCGGTTCAGCAGTCGAAAATTTAACTGCTTTCAACAAAATATGCTCGTGTGCACTTTTTTCTTTGTTACTTGAAGACACTTTCGGTTATTTTCTATCTGTTTTCTCAAAAGAAAAATGTGAGTACTGTAGACAATCATTTCAAGTAAATTAAGCTTACACTTATTTTTTTCCAATGTATCAATATTTGTAGCTCTCCTTGAGTCAGTCTTGAGACTTTTTCTCCATTTCTACGTCATTCATCACAAAACTTTATTCGCATAACAAACATCTTAGGATTTTTACTTTTATCGCTCTTCAAACAGAAAAACAGTGTTATTATTTGTTGATTTCATTTCAATCAGTCTTTATTTCTTTGCAGTGTTGGCAAAATCTGTGGAGTATATAACCTAAATTTCTAAAATTTTATTTTCCTTCTGATTTTTTAATTTTTGTTAATCCGGAAGTCGCATGTGCAAATACTAAAAATAGGTTCAGCAAGCCGGGCTCCGACTTCCTACTTCCGTAACCTTGACCTTCGTTCAGTGCAGGAGATGAATTAAAGAACAGCTCGTGAATGAAATTTTAAAATTGAGC
>CAKNWU010201028.1:0-14765 GCA_932072015.1 Andricus quercustozae | reverse complement strand
AGGCATATTCAATTTTTCGTAAAAAGATTAAAACTGTGATTTTCTACAAGTATCTAGTGAACTGTTGGCGATAGGAAAAAAGGCATAAAATGTTTAGATTTGCCATAAAAAACCTAATCATTGCAGTTAAACAAAATTATTAACATATAAAAAATAAATACCATGAAGATAAATAATATAAACATTCTGTAAAATTTAAAGCGGATTACTGATGACCCTCGGAGGTCTAGGGAGCCTTTTGTCGGGGAAAAATAATGCTACCCCTAAAATTAATACTCATGAGGAAGAAGCTATGAAAATACATACAGAAGGACTGTTGTAAATACACATCGAAACGTTACTATGCAAAAACATGAAAATCTAGGCCGCTTGCCGCCGCTCCACATATTTATTATTAACAAATATGTTAGTAATTTACTTTTCACATAGTGTATATTATAAAAAAGTAAAAATTAAATTCAAAATTTAAAAACAAGAATTTAAAATAATTAAAAAACTTTGTAAATAATAATGTAAAAGATTAATAAATTTTGACCATTCCTTTTCAGAAGCGAAATTAATGAAAAATAAACTTTAAAAGTAGATTGTACAACAAGCGGAATACAGCGTCGACTGAATGGTAATTGGTAATCGACGTATCCCGCTCGTTGCACACGATGCTTTCCCCAATCACCGCGCCGGTACGAGCGACCACGTTCGTTCAGAAGAATCTAAAGTTACGACGTGCAGTTTCAGGGAGAAGGGATAGATTGGGGATGCGCATGGCATTACTTAGTTTTCTAGAGGACTAAATGCCACATTACTTCACTCTGACGTCACAAATCTAGTAAAGACCAATTTAGGTTCTTTTGAACGAACGTGTAAGATGCAAGTTCCGGCGCGGGTATTGGGGAAAAACATTTTTAATTATAATGAAACAAGTTAATAAATAAATTACAAAGAAACTTTCTCCGGCTTTGAAATTTCTAACTAAGCCTGGGACGTCTTCTACTTCTGTCCTTTCTAATATAGCTTTTTAGTAAACATCCTGGGTGTAGTTAAACTTTTTTTAGTAGGAAAAAGTTTGCTTGGAAATTCATTTATTAACTTGTTTTTGGACTATTAAATATTTTTAGTGCATTTTTCATTATTTTAGCTTCTGAAAAAGCATTGTCAAAAAGTGTGAGTTTTTGACATTATTATTTACAAGGTTTTTAATTTTTTTTAATTTTCATGAACACCAAAAATCGGAGTTTTTTCAAATGTTAAATTTTTCAGTTATTTCAAATGTTTTTCACTATTAAATAAGACCTTTTTTAGTAAGATTCTCAGTTTTTGCCGTTTTTCCTTCCGTCAATTTAGACGATCGGTGCAGCAGACACTAAAATACCCGAGTACATCTACGACAGACAGAGTTCTCTAATATTGAAGAAGTGTCAATAAGTTAAATATCGCATCAACTAATTAGTGATATGTTACGACCTGGAGGGAACAAACTTACCTGGTTACAAATAATTAATTAAAAAGGTTTTTGAAGGAAATCTAGGATTTCGAAACAGGGATGAGAATAACTTCTGAAGGTTGAAATAACCACACAATAATCTACAAATTAATCGGAATACAATTGTATATATAATAATTGAGTTTATTAAATATAGGAAATTACAAATTTAAAGAGAGATAGCTGATTCGAATTTAAAAAAGAAAAGGATTGATGTTTTCTGAGTTTAGTTTAATTTTACTTGTCGTATTTGCTTTTAAATTTTAAGTTACACTAGAGACTCTCAGGTATCGAAGCTGCTCATCCAGATCTCCACCTTAAAATAAAGGAAGACCTTAATGACGAATTTTAAAAGAAATTTATGTATTATGAGTTATTAACTTATTGATCAAAACCTACCTAGTGATATTCCAATTCTTCACTTTTGAAACTGGGCAAGTAACTATTTTAGGGATTCACATATAATTTGAAGATAACTTCACAAAGCTGGTTTTCTGATTTGGTTGAGTGCTCTTTTCGTTCACTGGAAAGATACTGGTACTGGTCCAGGTGGTTATTGGCTTAGTACAGGTAGCGTTGATTGTCCTTCTGGTGATTCACCGTAGCGATGATTTGACAGAGAGGATTTGCCAAAGGATCTTATGATTTTAGTTTCACTTATTTAAAGGGATTTGAAATTTACAATCGACTTCAGTTCGATTGAAATTTCCGAAACACAACACTGATTTTACATTTACTTTTTAAATTTGTATTTGTATTTTGATCAAGTTTCACTTAAGAAAGCAGGCTAAAGTTTGTGCCCTAGAAATTATGTTTTGGGGACGCCTCCTGAGTATTTTTACCGAATATGAAAAAAAAGTTAGGCCCCCTTTCAAAATAACTCGATATTTGTTGTTTTGTTATCAATTTATGTAATTTTTTTGAAAGGAATAAATAATAAGTAAAGTTTTCTCTGATAAAAACTTTAAATTTTGCGCCCAAAAAGAGTTCCCATGTAATTAATATTGATTGATTTGCCCCTCTCTTTTAGATTTGGAAAAATGTGTAAAAGGCATCAGTTTTTTTTAATTCTACGTTTTTGGATCATTTTACGTAAAACTTCTAAACGGCAAAAAAAGTTCATAAATTCCTGATTAATTAAAAAAAAGAAGAATGTTCTAGCATAAATAGTTCTGAAGTTATGACGCCTCACAGAGATTTTTCTGTAAAAAAAAACGTTAAATCTTTTTCTTCTTAAATAATATATTGTCCCCTATACATCTTGCATGAAAGTTGTCTAGAAAGGAATTATATCAGATTAAATTATCTTTAAAACTAAAAAAAATAATTTATTATAGCTCTTACAGAACATCAGTTATAGTATCTTATAGCAGGCTGCTATTTGTGAAATTCTTTTTACAAGTTGAATAATCGAATTATTTTAACTGTTTTGTTTCAGTGCAACAGCCTAATGAATTTCTCATTCACTAATGCCATTATTATTAGTATTAGTATTAGTATTAATACATTAGAAATATATAAAGTAACAATAAAGGATCTATACATTTTCTCTAAATGATGATTTTTAAACCTTGACTTCTGATGATTTTCTGTTCCAAGCACAGGCGTTACAAAAAATAGCGAAAAGTAGTGATACAGTACATAAAAAATAAGTTTTAAATAAAGAATACGATCTATACTAAAGTTCCACAAAAAGCAGCTTGCTATAAGAGACTATAACTAGTACTCTGTAAAAGCTAGAATCAATTTTTTTTTAGTTTAAAAAATAGTTTAATCTGCTTTAATTCATTTTCATACAAATTTCATGTAGGATGTATAGGGGACAAGATATTATTCAAGAGGAAAAAGATTTAAAGTTTTTTTTACCGAAAAATCTTTTTTAGGTGTCATAACTTCAGAACTATTTATGCTAGAATATTCTTCTTTTTTTAATTGTTCGGAAATGAATGAACTTATTTTTTGCTGCTTAGAAGTTTTACGTAAAATGAACCAGAAACGTATAATATAAACAAAACTGATATCTCTTACACATTTTTGAAAATCTAAAACAGAGGGGAAAGTCAATCAATATTAATCAGGCGTCCCCAAAACATAATTTCTAGGGTACAAACTTTAGCCTGCTCTTTTGTGTGAAACTTGGTTCGGAGGAGGCGTGCCCACTTATTCTTCCTCAAAATTGTAGGCGCAACTAAAAAAACAACAATATCCGCATCTCAACACCAATATGAAATCTGTAATTAATGAGGAGTTTATTTCACATCTGAGATCTCTTAAATCAGTAATAACTTGTTATTTGCATTCACTCTTACTAGTTCATATCAGCCGAAATTCAGTACGTAATATGACCAACTGTTTCTTGGTTCATGTCAACTGTCGACTAAACGGTCCATAGAGGAAATATGATTCGTTAAATTCTACCAGAAATTTCTTGATTAAATAGGCACGCTATGTCAGCTGGCATCGCATATTCCATGCACATATTCTCGTTTTTGGCCAGCTAAAATTCGGGCAGCGCTCCGATGGAATGAATCTTATTGGTGATCAACTGGGAACGAGAGATTGGCAATACCTACTCAGTGACAAGGTAAATTTTTAAACAATTATCTGAAAATATAAAATGATGGATTATATGTTATTGAAGCGTGTCAATATAAATTTGTTACATTTATTGTTTGCCAGATGGCGCGAAATCTTGCAATTTTTGTTCTGTCACATATTGAAAATAATAACAATAAGGGGCATCATTTCTCAAGTGTATCCACTCCAAAAAACGAAGACGTCGATCAGGCTCAAAGTTTGGCTGATCGTAGTTCTATTCGATGGCATTACGTAAAAAAAAAAATTGTTTGCTCTTTCTTCAAACGTATATAGAATTTTTCCTTTTGCATAGAACAAAATTTTAAATAATATCTTTTCAACTGATTTTTCATGATGTTTAACTTTTTCTCGGAAACATTTCATTTTTTTAAATAGTCGAGATAAAAAGCTGAGATTGTTTCCTATGAAATAACCTTATTCCAAGATTGTATTTTTTTATCCTCTCGAGTAATTGAACGATGAGTACCCGGATACTCCGCCTAAACTTAAGCCCTACTGTCTTCACTCCGGGGAACCTCGTGGAACACCCTCATGCTTATGTCTTGCCTTACATAATATCACACGCTGTTAGTGTAATGGCTCTCTGCATTTACAGGGTTGCAGTTACAAGTTACAGTTTAGGAATCGTGCACATAATACGTCACACGTTTTTCCTTTGTTTGAATAAAGACGAGAATAAAATTGCCTTGAAGCCAAAAGGTATACAACAATATAAACAAAAGAAAAACGTGTGACTTATTATGTGCACGACCCCTTACAATTTACAATGCCTGCACTAGCGTTAGTGTAAAATTAATTGGGAATATCCTTTGAAAATTAAATCTATTGAATGTATATCTGTTGAATGTGCAGAAAAGTGATCTTTTTGTTTATCTGTGTGATTTATTTGGATGTGAGGTTGATGGATTTTATTTTTTTGCGCCTTTTCGTCTGGTCATATGCAATTTACCTCTTAGAATTGCGGCTCTTCATTGTCTTTGCACGTCCCTTTATTTTATCAGCTGCTTTCTTGGCGATTTCGTTTGTTTCAGAAGTTTTTTGGTGGGTCTCTTCCACGGTTTCTTTTTTTCGCCTTTTGGGAAGATGCAGTTTTCGGAGGAAGAAAACTCTTTCATTTAATCTCTTATATCTTTAGTAGGAATGAAAGCGGGGTGTTGTATTGTACTCGGTATGCTTGCTCAAATCGTCCTTTGAGAATCTTAGTAGCTGAAGCGTGACTTTTTTTGCTACTGAAGACAATTTCGTTTCCTTTGCACTTTATATTTCCCACTGGAATACAGCTTGAGGACCTTTGCCATAAGATGTACCATGGAAGTGCCATTTTTCTGAGATACCGAAATCTTCTTCATGGGCTTGGAGATTAGCAAAACTACTTTTAATCTTAAAATGTTGCCCTGCGCCAACAGTGTAATTGTAAATTTTCTTGAACTCGGAGTGATTTTTCATATAATAAGTATCTTTTGATACTCATGAACAGCCACCGTGTCATGAGCTAAGTAAACGGATATCATCAGGAAACTTTTATACTTTAGCTCTCCGCCATCTTTATGATAAATCACAACCTTGAATCGGAATCGGGTATTCTGGAATCGGGCTATTTTGTAGGGAAAATTCTTCGCTTTTAACTAAACTGTTTGAAAAAAAATCCAATGGGTCAAAATTTAAGAAAAAGCTAAATTTATTTTTTATTTTCGGAAATAGAGGTCAAATTTTGACTTGAAAAAAAATTATTATAACCAGTTGAAAAATCATGAAAAAGTCTGTTGAAGATATATTATGTAAAATTTAGTTTTAATCAAAAGGAAAAAAGTTATATACGCACATGATATACTTTTTCTCCCAACAGAAAATGCGTATCAGATCATTTTTTATAATTATAAGTATGAAATTACAAGTGTTACTTCTGATCACATTATGCCCTAGTGCTTTAGGATAATAAATAGTTTAAATCATTTTCACAGCCCTTCTAAATGTCAGTGGATTTGAATGGGTCTAGCGAAAGTCACTTTTCGAAAAAGCTGACTACCAACCAACGGTTAATCATTGGTTGACTGGACAATGTCGCTGCGAAAGAGATTTATGATGAATCGATTGGCTGATTCGAAAATGGGAAACGTAGTGCAGTCGCTGAATCGTTATCATCGCCTGTGGATGATGGGATTATTGACGAGAAAGGCGACGCTATTGGGATAATACCAAAGGGAAAGGAAATCAATTTTCGACCAAACAACTACCTTCCACCCCTGGAACGAGCACGTGCAGTCCACAACCAGCAAAGTACCACTTTTCAAGCCAACAATTAGTTTATACAGGCACTCACGTTCTCTTCCTTTTTCATATAGAAATAGCACTCCGGAAACTTGACTATTCTATCGTTTCAAAAAATAAAAAACTGTCTGAAACAGCATTCGAAAATTAACGTAATCCGCTTTTAGATGTAAAATTGTTTACTATATACTCCAACTTGAAATCCTCAGTTTTAATATAACATTGTAAAATTGAATGGAGCTTTTCTCATTTAGATATTTATTTTGAGCATAACCGTGTAGAAATACTTCATGGCAGTCTGGTGTCAGGTCTGGCCCATCAACTAAACTGTCTAGTCTAGATGAACTGATATGGTCCAGATATGATACTGGTCTTGCCTAGGTCTGTCTTTATCTGGACTATCTCATCTGGAAGGTCTGATCAGCAAATGTTTTTTTTTCTTGGCAGATTTCGGAAAAGTTACAGAGTGTCTAAAATTATAGAAAATAACAAATGCACACTATCAAAACAAGACTTTTTTTCTTATAAGTTCGACAGTCTGGTCCGGTCCTCGTTTGGCGGCAATCAGCTAAATAAACTTATAGTGAACAATTCTTTTTTTCCGAGTCATTACAAGAGTAAAGGGAGACCAGCGAAGGGCTGAACCGACTCAAATTAGTGGTTAATAATTCATTAACTAGTAGCTGATAAGTAGGGTGGCTTAAACAATTCCTGTGTAGGGATTTGGGGAAGAAAACGGTGCATGATCCTGCGAAGGAACCTGCATCGACAAAAGAACCTTTGAATGATCCTGTACAGGTTCTTTCACAGAGTAAATTGAATTGAGGCGCGGGTTCATGGACAGGAACTTTTTCAGGATCCTATACATAAATCTGCACAGAAACTAAAACCCAAGGGTTCGCTAGTGGTTTGGCTCTGTCGATAATGAGTTTGGTCTTTAGGGAAATAAAGGATAGAAAACTATCCCTAAACGTTTTTAAACTACCCCTCAGAATGATATTTAGCTTATTTCATAGTTCTTCAGGTAAGTTTTTATAAGAAAAGTCCGAGGATAACTTCATAAATATTTTTGGGATAATTCAGAGTTTTAAAAATAATGTACAGGAAATTTGTATTTTGGCTTTAAACCTTTAAACCACCTTTAATAAACAATGGTAAAATACCTTTTTTTGCGAAAATTGCCTGTTTGACTAGGATTTGAGAAAATGAGGCTGGTACTTATAGAAAAGTAATATCTCCTCATATATACTGGGGTACTACTGGGATACTGGCAATAACTACCCTCTTTAAAAAATGAAAAGTTATACTGTTTTTTTCTTTTCATTTTTAGGCGCTACTCTTAAGATACTCAGGTTCTTAAATAAATCTGCATCACCAGATAGAATTAGAAAACGCTTTGTTTATCAGAATCACCTCGAAAAATTAATCATTGTCAAAGGTGACCAATCACTGTACCTATTACCCTACAATACTCCAGTTTTTATTAGGTGATATTACTTTCTAATAAGTCGCACACTCATTTTCTGATTCCTTGTAAAACAGTTACTCACTTTACGCAGAAAGACCTTATTTTACCATTTTTTTATCAAGGGTGATTAAAAGGCCCAAAATTGGACCCTAAACTGTCTTTAAATGATTAATGAATTTATCAAATATATATGCAATATTTCTGAAGTCATTCTGGGCAGGTTTCTATTAATAGCAGACATTTTAATGTTTACAAAGTCATTTTTCAACATACAAGACCAATGTTTTACAATTCGTCCTGCAAACATTGATCCCACATAAATACCTGTCTCAGCCTATTTGTGATTTAATATACTATTATCATCATATCTAAAAAAATCTGCCCGCTGCGCGGGCACATTCTCATGGCGCGCTGCGCGCACGGCTCGCTTCGCTCGCAAGTTTGAGCGCGCCTAGGGCGCGCAACTGTTGGTTCTCGCGCTTCGCGCTCGATTATATATTTCTCTCGCGCTTCGCGCTCGATAATACATTTACCTCGCGCTACGCGCTCGTTCTTTGTATTACCCCCACATTTGTGCACAGACCTTTTAAAATTAAAGGTCAAAGCATCGACAACTGTAACTTGGTGATTATGAATTCTCTTTTATTAAAGCTCCTTCGACTTTAACGAACACATTCTCATCACGTATCTCGCGCTTCGCACTCGACTTTGTCATTTTGTCACTTAAACAGTATACCAAAGCTCAATCAAAAAAAATGGGGGGAGTCAAATTTTACACAAATCTAATATCTCCTCTGATGAGAATGTAAAAAACTGAATTTCTAACCAAATAGTACATTTTTCAGATAATTTGTGGAAATTTTGACCAAAAAAGATATTTTTTTAACCAAATATTTGTGTTTTCAACAAAATAGTGAAATTTCCAGTAAAGATTTAAAAAAAGAATTCCTTAAGAAAGCGGAAAATAGTTAATCGACGTTCTCTGATCTCGTAAGTTAATGTGCCATCCAAAAGTTAATCTTTAAATTATATCAATATTCTCAAATGAAAAAAAAGGCTAAAGAATTTCATATATATATATATATATATATATACTTATTTTTTACTTAATTTTTTACGATCTTGTCTCTTGTGTGGTTTTTTCCAAAAATTGAATTTTGTATTTTCAATGCTATTTTTTACGAATAAAACAAAAACTACACATCCTATCAAAAAGTGATTCATAACAAATTTGTAGATGGTTTTTACATGCACAATTTTTGTTCCTTCATCATTTTTCATATCTTGCATAGTTTGACCTCAAAATGGAATTTTTGATTTTTCATTATTTTTTTGTGCTATCATAATTAAAATTTTTGATTTTTCACAAAATTCAATAAGTTGTTATGACAATATTGTAGGGTGTTCAAAAAGCAACGATTTTTTCCTCTTGACTTTTTTTCATATCGTGCGTTTTTTGGCTTGAAATGTTCATTTTAGTTTGTTTTTTGGAATTTTGTAAATGCTATAACTTTGGTAATTTTTCTTCTATCAAAAAAAGTAATTAGGATATTTTGTTCTCCTTTTTGAGTACTATTATTATCCATTCATAAAATTTTTAAATAATAAAAAAAGTGTTCTGAAAAATTTTCAAAATGTGCTCAAATCTTGAATTTTGATCCAAAATGACTGGCTAACGAAGTTGACCTTCATTTTAGGACACTTAAAGATTGTTCCAAAGCCCAATCCAATCTGTCAATTCTTTCGAAAGTTATCGGGCTAACAAACTAAAAATCTACATACCCACATACCCGCATACCCACATACATACACACAGACAGACAGACGCATTCGTAAAAACCTGTTTTTTGGATTCAGGGGGTCTCAAAACGTGGACATTTGACAAAAACCGGGGGGTTCAAATTTTACACAAATCTAATATCTACTCTGATGAGAATGTAAAAAGAAGCGTACATCGATTAATATGACTTGTTTCTCAGGAATTCATCCCCTTTCAGGAAGTCGTAATTGAATATTCGGGGTCGTTCTTTGACTTTGACAAATGCTGCGTCTCAAATAAGGACAAATATCCTACTTAAAACGACCCCAACTTTTTTATGTGCATAACTATTTCCGCGGGAATTGAAATCCATTTTTCACCTGATAAGAAGTTGGTATTAAATATTCAGAGTCGTTCATTGACCATCCAGAAATCAACAGTGACTATTAGGAAATCCTTATCGAATATCATAAGGATTAGGATTAGTTTCTCGGGAATTGTGATTCCTTTATCGACTGTTAGAAAGTCGGTATTGAATATTCGGAGCCAGTTATTGACTAATAAGAAGCTGGCATCGACTATTTTGAACAGAAAGAGAAACGGAAACGGAAACGGAATCAAGTATTA
This sequence comes from Andricus quercustozae, assembly GCA_932072015.1. NCBI lineage: Eukaryota > Metazoa > Arthropoda > Insecta > Hymenoptera > Cynipidae > Andricus > Andricus quercustozae. The sequence goes on along the minus strand of CAKNWU010201028.1, from coordinate 4,565 downwards.
GGAAATTCGCATAGATTATTACGATTAGTTCCGCGAGTATTGGTATTCATTTATTGATATCTGGAATAGTTCAAAGTATTTGGTATTGGGAATTTAAGATACAAAATTTAGCATCAGTTTCAATGTTACAAAATCTGTACACAACATTTAATTTGTGCATCATGATTTTTTCACATACAAATATCGATAAAACGCAGTATTTGAACAAGTTGCATGCATTTGGAGATGAATTGGATTTCGAGATAGAGAGCAGACACAGAGAATGTTGATAATTTAATACAACCCACATGCCGTATGTCTGTAAGTGGAAATTGTTTTGCAACTCTATTGGACATCAAATCTCGAATTCGTTGAAAGGAAAGCTCCCGCTTTACTCATTATCGCAATCAGGGAACCGCATGTCGATGTTTCAATTTACATATGTGTTAGCGCTATTTCGCGCACAAACTGCCGCTCTACCGACCAAAGAGTATTCCGACAATTTACCTTCGTAACATCCACATAGTGCTCTCGGTACCCATAACCAATTCATAATTTAATCATATTATAAATTCATTATAAGGATTCGCACAATGTGTACACGCTCCACACACTTTGAAAATTAACCGAGGAAAAGGGAATTTGAGAGGAATTTGGGTTACCAATAGTACACTCAACTCGCGATTCTGGGCCGCCCGATCTTCGGCCGGCTTCACGCTTGACTACTTCTGTGTCCCCCCTTGAGCGTCCCTCAACGGCCTATACGCTCGGATAGTCATTCGCGTATCAGAAATTCTTTACGTCGCAACTATCTAGGCCTTTCTACGCGTTAAAAGTTTATTCAATTTTTCGAGATTATAGCTGAATAAAAGAAAGGTACTTTTCTGTCAACGTGCGAAAAATACCTAGTTTTGCAACAAATTGCAGTTCAGAAACAGGAATCACTTAAATCTGCTAAGAATGCTAAATTAGAGGCCGCTTTATTCAAATAGTTTATCCAAAAACGCGATTCTGGTCAACCGATTTCGGCAATGATGCTAGAGGAAAAACTTAGAATTGCCACTCAACTGCTAAGGGGGCCAGCAATCTTTAAAGTAAGTTGCTAAAAATGTATGCATTCGAAGAAAAATACTGAATTTAACAATAATTTTGAACAGTTAACTGGCTGATGAATGATGTCTCAATTCAGCAAAACAATAATACATAACCTCAAAAACTGATAGCTGTTGTTATTATTGCCTAAAGGAAATATTTATATTCAATTTATATTTATTTATATTGTTGTATTAATTTCTTTCTTTTATTTTTTGTAATTGCTACAAAAAATATCCTGAGATGTAAAAATCTTCTTTGTAAAAAACTTCGAGTCTGCGCATTCCGCGCACTAAGGTGCCGGGTCCAGAAACTACATATGCCGTCCTGAGTGTTCACATGAAAAAACGCAGCCGATTCTGGGCCATCCAGACCCGAGTCCGGCCCAGAAACGCGAGTAGAGTGTAATTCAAGGTTTAGAGGTCACCTTACAGTACCGCTCGAAAGTATGCGTTGTGATGCCAAGTTTTCAAAAACCCAATAAAACCCGGGATATCGAAACGCCGCAGATCATGCTGGTTATCAACTTCAGTGTGCCGTCCTATGTGTCCGTATGAGAATTACTAGTAAAACCACATTGGCTGAGTAAATTAGTAATTTAATACACTCTGCAAAACGCAACGCTTTGCGGATGCGTGGAACGCCACCCTCAGAATCTCAGATAAAAATGATCCATTGTTGCAGATCAAAACATAAATTTGTACACAACTTCATTCAAATATAACTATTTTGAAGACGAATAGTACACAGTGAATTGTATAATATTTGAATGTAAAAGTGATTGCGGTTATACTGCTCAAAAACAGTTTTTCTTATCTCTCACATGTATTCATTTTCATAACTCGATCAAATTTGTCTGCTAACCTCCGATTCGTGTTTCCAGCCTCCGGCTCGTGCTAAGAAATTCACACTTATAAGAAATCACCTGTTTTAAGCACTTGTATCACAAATCATAGCAATTCTCCAACCGATCGAAAGGATAATTTATATTCTTTAAAAATTCCTTCAACTAAATTGTTATTATCATGATATTGTAGATGGTTTTTAGAAAAGTAATGACACAGAACTGGGACCATAAAAAAAAAATTTTTAGAGTTACACACATTTTTTTAATCCTTTTTTTCAGAAACAATAATTGCAGATATTTGGAGGCAGTTTTTATTAACGAAAGGTCTTTTCAAGCGCTAAAAGGTGGTCCTATGAGGGCTGCTCTAAATTTAATGGGAAAGCAGATATTTAAGACAGACAAACTGAGAAAGGAAATGCGAATTTTTATATTTCCTGCTCTCGAAATTTGAATTAGTGGAAAACGAGTCAATGAATGAAATCAAATATTTACTTAACTTAGTCAGCAAATTTTAAGTTTCAGTGATGAGCTTCAGTGAAAATTTCAGTATAAATTAAGGATATTTCACTTTAACTCAGTGAAAAATCCTTACTGATTGTTCTCATTGACAATCAGTAATTTTTCACTCTTGGTCAGTGAAAATCCTTACTGATTTGCTTCAATTACACATTTTTCACTTACTCAAATTGATAGAGAAGTGATTTAACATTACTTAAACTCTAAACTCTAAACGAAAGGGGTCGCTTTGTTTGTTTGATGCAAACAACATCGGTGAACCACAAGTTCACCGTGCGGTATACAGAAGTACGCACATTCCCCGTTTTAGCAGTATTTTCCAAGTGTATCATTCATATTCATGATGCTTGTTTACGTTAAACAGCGTACCGCAAATATGTTTGAAAAGAGATAAGGCACACGTGAGTAATTTTCATTGAATTAGATAGAGTGGAGCTTTGCCAGTCACGAAAAAAGTTGGATTAAAAAATTGTAACGTGTTTTCTACTAACAAGTTAAATTTATAAAAGTAAATATTCACGAGTAAAGGCAAACTGATTTTTTTTCTATTTTTTACTTTTCAATTCCTCCTTAACTACTTCGAAAAATAACTTTAACTGCACATCCGTTTTATAATTTCCCCTTTTAAACTATATATCACCGCATGAAGCACAAATTCTGAAGAAAGGTGAAAATGCATCTGAAATACAAAGAATGAATGACCCATTGTAATATTTGGTATATATTGGGCCATAATTTCAGTTTGATATAATCTCATTTGATCACAACATTTCTGCAGAAGTTAACAAAAGTTAATACTCCATTTTAAAACGACTATTAAAGCAAAGACTGGAAGTATCTGCCTAACAACGGGTTCTTAATCTAAAGTGGTCAATTAAGATTGTGGCAAACTAAAATTATATTCCGATCGACCCGTGTAGAAATAGCCCCACTTGTCCGTCGGAGAAATTTTGTAGGAAATGTCCTTAGTCGGGGACTGGTCGGTCCGTAGTCGGGTTCTTTTTGGTGAACATTTCTAGTCGGGTGCTGATCGGGGACTGGTCGAGCTATTGTTGAATGAATGAATGTTGTGTTCTAAAATTTCAAAAAAATGTAAATACAAATATCGCGAAAACAATTTCTTTCTGTTTTTTTTTTTAAGGAAAAAATGCTAAGTTCCATCTTTAAGGTAAATTGTAAATATTCAGAAAAAATTACATTTGATGTAATTCCTAATTGCCGTAAAATAGTCTGAAACACCTAAAGAGCAAAATATTACAGGAAATTTTTAAATCAGTTCTTATTAAAAAATTGTCGCAATTCGCGATAAAATTTCTAAGTTCCATCGATACAAATTTTAAATGAACATTGAAAATGAAATTTTATGTCATTATCAAAAGTTGTAAAATAGTTTAAAACGCGAAAAAAACAAAATATTACACGAAGAAAAATTGTAAGCGAGATGAATTATTTATTTAAAATTTATTTTATTTATATTTCTGTTAACAGTTCATTTATTTTACATGTATATGATGTCGTATAATAATAAAAATATTAATGAGAAAAAACAGTTGAAAAATTGTTGTCATAACTTTTTTGAGCTGTGGATTATGAGGATGGTTTTTTCATTGACTTTCAATTCTCTAGGTATAGAGTAATGGATAAGACTACCGACTGCTAGGCGACATATTCATGTATAGATGTAGGTTCGAAACCCCGTAGAGTTAGAAATTTTATTTTTAATATAATGTTAAAAAATGTAATATATGTATTCATTCTAAGCAGGGCCATTGGCATTTATAGACAAAATACTCGCAATAAATTATTATTTATTTTTTTGTAAACCTTTTTTGTTATATCTTTAGAGTATAGCAACAGTGGTACTGCGCGGGCGGTATATACCTGGGTAGTGCCCGACTAGACCCCGACTAGGACAAGTCGGATCATCCGACAAGCCCCCGACTAATCCACCGTGACGCTACTGGTCGGGGGCTAGTCGGATGACCCGACTAGCCCCCGACATAAAGTGGGGCCAACTGGTCAGGTACCCGACCAGCCTCCCATTTGCATTTCCACACGGGGATACCTACCTATTCTAATAATTCAATTTTTAAGTTTGAGAAGAAATTTCAGAATTTGCATATTTTTTTTT